>PVJC01011786.1:0-12305 GCA_004026665.1 Murina feae
CCGCAACGCTCCGAGGCGGCCGGGCTGCGGGGGTCCGGCCGCCCCGCTCCCACGCCCCGGAAGGCTCCCGAGGCTGGGGCGCCACCCCAGCCTCGGGAGCCTTCCGGGGCGCGGGCAGCCGCCTGGTGCCCACCTTCCCCCCACCCCGGCTCCCGCCTGGAAAGGCATCCGCAGGCCCAAGGCTCTGGATGCCTTCTCAGGCGGGAGGCTCCCAAGATGGTGGAGGCCGCAGCCCTGGAGAAGCCGCACACCAGGGCTGCGGCCTCTGCCATCTTGGCTGGGCTAATTTGCATACAGCCGCTCTGATTGGCTGGTGGGCATGGCTTACCCGTCTCGGAGAAACGGTTAATTTTAATATTTCGCTTTTTTTAGTTTAGATAGGCATAACTCATGGACACAAGCAATAGTGTGGTGAAGGCCTGGGGTGGGGGGGAGCAGATGAGGGATGGAGGCGGGTCACTAGGGATAAAAAGGGACATCTGTAATACTTTCACAATAAAGATAAATAAATAGAAGAGAACCAAGATGGTGATGTAGGTAAACGCTGGCACTCACTGCCTCTCAAAATAAAAATTACAACTAAAATACAGAATAGAAATCATTCAGAACCACTTCAAATCTGGCTGAATGGAAGTCCTACAACTAGAGAAATTAAAAAAGATAGCACATTGAAACTGGTACGAGGGGTGGAGGCATGAAATGGGTTGGTCTGACACCCATGTGTGGTGTGCTTTTAATCAGGAGTGGTATCTCAGCTGTGGAGGACTCCCGTTAGGAGCAAGGAGTCCCAGCCCTATTCCAGACCCCCAGTCCAGGGTTCCAGGGCTGGGAAGAGAAGTCCTTCTAACTTTGGAATGAAAGCACGAGAGGGGATTGTGGCTGAGTGTCACTGAAGCTGCTGGAGACCTGAGCAGTTCTTCTTAATGTTCTGGTGCACAGGCTTATACAGTCCTGCTCCCTCTTGCTTTAATGATGGGACAGCATCTTGGGGGGAATCAAGGAACATTTGGGGAGGAACTGGATTGTCTGGAATCAGAGCAAAAACACAGAGACAGCTTTCTCTCAGACAGGGGTGCTCCCAGGGGTCATTGTTCCTACGTTGAGAGCTACTCTCATCACAGAGCCTACTGACAGCCATTTGATGAGTTCCCGTCAGCCTGGCTCAAACAGTTTGCTCCACCTTGGTGATTCCCTGAAACCTCACATGACAATTTTCAATACCACTCAAGCAATTTTCAGTGGCTTTTCCAGATGAATGGCCTATCCTGGCCCGGGCTTCAGACTTTCCTAAAATCCCTTAAATAAGCAGCAGCTGGTGCCAGCATGCCCCATACCTATCAATAAGAAGTGCAGGACCCAGCACTAGCAGCAGCCTGCCTTGCTTCACAGCTTGCCCTCACCTGGGCAATTCAAAGCCCAACACAAGTAGCAAATCACTTTGTATCTCCTGCCAGGTGATCCTACGCAGTGGCTGACATTGTACCTCACAAGAGGCTGAGAGCCAGTGTACCAGTGGACAGTTTCAGACCATTCCAGAATACAACTCTACACATCAATTTGTGACACCCTCAAGGGACAGACTCAGTGAGCATCAAAGCCACACTGGAGAAAGTTCAGCTCCATAGTGATGTCTCCTACACAGCAGATCTTTCACTGTAGTCACAGCTGGTCCTTACAGCCAATTGGCCTAGAGGTCAGTACCTTTCTATGAAGTGAATAGCAATCAAGGCTCAACACAGTAAGACTGTGAACACAGCCCACACAGTGTCACACCTAGAGTGCCCAGTTCAGGTTACTAGGGAGCCACTGGGCCCTACAAGACACTTATTACACAAGGCCACTCTACCAATTCCAGGAGACATAGAAGCTCTACCTAATACATAGAAACAAACACAGGAAAGCAAACAAAATCTGGAGACAAAGAAATATGTCACAAATGAAAGAACAGAAGAAAATCTAAATGAAACAGAAGCAAACTATTACAGAGTTCAAAAAAATTTCTTATATAGATGCTCAAGGATCTTAATGATAGCTTCAAAGGACTAAGTGAGACTTTCAAAGATCTTAGTGAGAATGTCAAAGACATGAAAAAGGACCAGTCAGAAATTAAGCATATATTAACTTAAGTAAACATTTACAGGGATTCAACAGTAGAATCGAGGATTCTGAGATTCAAATCAATGATTTGGAATATGAGGAAGCAGAAAAATATACAATCAGAAAAGCAAAAAGAAAAAAAAAAGAATAAAAAATATGAACATACTGTAAGGAGACTCTGGGACAATTTCAAGTATATCAACATTCACATTATGGTTGTCCCAGAAGGATAAGAGAAGGAGAAATAAATTGAAAAACTATTTGAAGAAATAATGATAGAAAACTTCCCCTACCTGGTAAAATAAATAGACTTGTGAGTCTAGGAAGCATAGAGAGTCCCAAACAAGAAATCCACACCTAAGGGCCGGTGTGCAGTGTGGGCCTCTGGGCTGCCCAGTGGTGCCACACGGAATTCAAAGACACTCACACCAAGCAAGACACATGATAATTAAAATTCCAAAGGTTAAAAACAAATATAGAATACTAAAAGGAGCAAGAGAAAACAGTTAGTGACCTACAAGGGAGCACCCATATAACTGTCAGCTGATTTTTCAACAGAAACTTTGCAGGCCAGAAGAGAGTGGGAAGAAATATTAAAAATGATGAATATCAAGGACATACAATCAATATTACTCTACCCAGCAAAGCTATCGTTTAGAATTGAAGGTCAGATAGAGCGCTTTACACACAAGAATAAGCTAAAGGAGTTCATCAACACCAAACCAGTATTACATGAAATGTTGAAGGGTGTTCTTTAAGAAGAGGAAGAAAAAAGAACAATATAAAAAATAGAAACAATAAAATGTCAATAAATATATATCTATCAACAACTTTATCTAAAAATCCAAATGAATGAACAAGGAATCTAATGAACAAAATAAACTGATGAATAAAATAGAACCAAAGCATAGAAACATGGAACAGATTGATGAATTTCAGAGGGAAGGGGGGTGGGAATGGGAAAAAATTAACCAAAGAATTTATATGCATATATCATATAAATATGAACACAGACAATAAGGTTGTGAAGGGCTGCAGTGGGGTGGGAACAGGGTGGAGGGATGCAATGAGGGTAAGAGGGGGAGGGCTGTAATGCTCTGAACAATAAAGGTTTTTTATTAATGTAAAAAAAAGTAGAAATAAATAAGCCCGAATGGTGTGGCTCAGTATTAGAACATGAACCCATGAATCAGGAGGTCATGATTCACTTCCCAGTTGGGCACATTTTCTGGGTTGTGGGCTTGTCCTCCAGTAGTGGGCATGCAGGAAGCAGTTGATCAATGATATTCTCTCATCATTAATGTTTCTAGTTCTCCTTCTCCCTTTGTCTCTATGAAATAAATTAAAAAACATAATTTTTAAAAAAAGAAATAAAATACTCATAAAGTACCTTTGACCTACCCTTAACAGCTTAAAGGAATTTAGATGAAAGACTTGCCCCAGGAAGTGAGCTATCATCATAGATAAGTATAGTTTAACTAGAGGCCCAGTGAACAAAATTCATACACTGGTGTGGTCCTTGGTTGATAATCGAAGCATGAATGTCTGGCATGAAAGGGAAGGTTCCAGCTGACCTCTGGGCCATGGGCAGCACCTGGGGCCCCAGTCCCCCACATGGACCCCTCCACTTGAGTCATAGTGTCCAAGTTTCCATGTGGAGATGTGGTGAGCATGGCCAGACGCTATGGGCCAGGGTGTGGCATGGGCCTCTGGGCTGCCCAGCAGTGCCACACAAAAGCCAGAAGGGCAGCGTGCTCTCTCCTAGCTGGCCTCACAGATGGGATCCTGCGTGAACCCATGGGGAACCTGACTAGCCCATGTGGTCCCAGTGGCTGTGGCCTGGCTGACCCAGAAGAGGCCACACAGGTGAGGGAAAGGGCAGGCTCCTCACAGATGCTTGGCACCTGAGCGCTGGGGCTTCCCTGGCACACAATCTCTAGTGTCCTAGTAGCAAAGGGAGTGAGAGCAAACTCAGCAAACACCCTGCATCTCACCGCACCTTCATCCCTGTCACCCCCACCCCCAGGTAGCCAGCAAGAGGTTGCATCCTCCTGTCTGGGTGCCACAGGAGATTGGTCGCCACCACCCACTCCCAGTTTCCATTCCCAGCCCATGGCCCGGCCCCAATTGGACAATCAGGACCTTCCAACCACTGGTCACTGTCTGCAGGGCTATTGATCTGGGCTGGGCCCCCAAATGGTTCCCTCAGTGCCTGAGAGCCAGGCAGTGGTCCAGCCCCCCATTACCACCTCTGATCAGGCCCCCACTCGCACCCACCTTGGCCTGGCACCACCTGCCCATCTGCTCCACCATCCTGCTGCAGTCCTGCCCTTGTTGGTTCCCATTGGGGCCAACAGTACCTCCTCTATTGCCTGCTGCCAGTGCAGCGTCGCTGGCACCCACCATGTTCTGTGCCACCCACTGGTGGTCAAAGCATGTCAAAGCAAGCAGTCAAACTTCTGGCCGAACTCTCGGTCGAGGGGGAAATTTACATATTAGGCTTTTATTATTCAGAATATGAACTAGGTGTGATAGGGAAGAATCCAACAAGGCCCCTTTGATCAATGTCCTATCTGTGTCCCGTTGTTAAAGATGGGCCATCAAGCAATCATTTACCAAATATTTCCTTTTCCATCTCCTTGTGAATTTCCTTCCTACTCTTCCCCCAACCTTTGCTCCAAATATTATGTATAAGCCTTAAACACATGATCTGTTCTCCTATTTCATATTCTTTTGGAACACTTATAAGTACACATGTAATAAGTTTGGTCATTTATCCTGTTAATCTATCTCATTTTAATTTTGCTATTAGTCCAACCAGAAGAACTTTAAAGGGCAGAAGTAACATGTATCTACATTTGTGTGTACTTTGATTTAGTAAATGTTGGAGAGAAACATGGTGTTGGAAAGAGCATTGGCTACAGAGACCTGAAATTAAGCAAAATTTCTATCATCCTTTTGCCATGAAATTTAAAAAATATATATTTTAAATACTCACCTACTGTATTTTATATTTAAAAATGAGGTTTTTCTAGCTTTTAAGCTCTATGATTATAATTTCATTTTTAGTTTCATTTTTTAATACTTGCAATCTAAACTCTTAGGTACTTTTAAACTCTCAAGTATATACACATAGCTGATAACAGGTGACATCTCACTGATAGACCTATTCCACTCAAATAAATATTCTT
This sequence comes from Murina feae, assembly GCA_004026665.1. Classification (NCBI taxonomy): domain Eukaryota; kingdom Metazoa; phylum Chordata; class Mammalia; order Chiroptera; family Vespertilionidae; genus Murina; species Murina feae. The sequence goes on from PVJC01011786.1 coordinate 5,289, forward strand.
TCTACTCCAGAAGACAAATCTAAATGTCTCTACACTAACCATGTTATGATATACAAGAGGCCTGGTGCACAAAATTTGTGCATGGGGGGGAAGGTGTGTGTCCCTCAGCCCAGCCTGCATCCTCTCCAATCTGGGACCCCACAAGGGATGTCTGACTGCCTGTTTCAGCCCTCCCTGCCTGTTTTATTGTCCCTAACTGCCCTCCCCTGCTGGTCTAGTCACCCCTAACTGCCCTCCCCTGCCAGCCTGGTCACCCCTAACTATCTTCCCCTGCAGGCCTGGTTACACCCAACTGCCCTCCCCTGCTGGCCCAGTCACCCCTAACTTCCCTCCCTTGCCAGCCTAGTTGCTCCTAACTGCCCACTCCTGCAGGCCTGGTCCCCCCCAACTGCCCTCCCCTGCAGAACTGGTTCCCCACAACTGCCCTCCCCTGCAGGCCATGTTCCTCCCAATTGCCCTCCCCTGCTGGCCTGATTGCCTACACCTGCCCTCCCCTGCCGGCCATCTTGTGGAGACCATCTTGTGTCCACATGGGAAGACCATCTTCTGTGTTGCAGTGATGGTCAATTTGCATATTACTCTTTTATTAGATAGTATCTACACTAATAAAAAGTAATATGCTAATTGGTGTCACTCTGCTACACTCTAAGCCGCGCCCACCAGCCAATTAAAATGACCATATGCAAATTAACCCAACTAAGATGGTGGCTGGCAGCCACGAAGCTAGAGAAAACAGGCTTGGTTGCCTCGGCAATGGAGGAAGCTTTCTGCCTAGGCCGGCTGTGGCCTCGGCTCAAGGCAACAAAGTTTCAATTATAGAAGCCACGGAGCTGGAACAAACAGGAGGCTTGGTTGCCCCTGCCATGGAGGAAGCTATCTGCCTAGGCCAGCTGTGGCCTCCACTCAAGGCAACAAAGTTTCAATTATACAAGATAAATAAACCCCAGATACCTGCTACCAGCCAGCAAACAACCATCAGCCACTCACCCAGACTGGCCAGGCACCCCGGCGGGACCCCCCTCCATGAAGGAATGTGGCCAACCTGAAAATGGCCCTTAGCCCCTCACCCAAGCTGGCCAGGAACCCCAGCGGGACTCTAACCCTGATCTGGGACCCTTTCAGGGCAAACCAGCTGGCCCCCACCCATGCACCAGGCCTCTATCCTATATAATAAAAGGGTAATATGCAAATTGACCCGAACAGCAGAACCACTGGGAATGATTGGTCACTATGACACACACTGACCATCAGCAGGCAGACAGACACTCAATGCAGATGCTGTCCCCTGGTGGTCAGTGTACTCCCACAGGGGGGAGTTCTGCTGAGCCACAAACCAGGCTGATGTCTGCCAGTACAGTGGTGGTGGTGGGAACCTCTCCTGCCTTCTCAGCAGTGCTAAGGATGTCTGACTGCAGCTTAGACCTGCTCCCCACTGGCAAGTGAACATCCCCCAAGGGCTCCTGGGCTATCAGAGGGATGTCTGACTGTCAGCTTAGGCTCCCCCGGGAAGCGGGCCTAAGTCAGCGGGTGGATATCCACCAAGGGGTACCAGACTGTGAGAGGGCACAGGCCAGGCTGAGGGACCACCCCCCCCCCCGCCCGCCGAGTGCACAAATTTTTGTGTACCAGGCCTCTAGTGTTTAATAAAATGCTCTGTAAGATTGATGACTGAAGTCTTTAGTGTCTCATGACCATAAACATTTTGATTAAAGGAATAATATGTAGATTTCACTATTTATATGTCATTGGCATGAGTTTTATTCCGATTAAGGTCATTGCTAGAAAAATATGTTTCTACCAATTTTATGTGTACACAATATCAACAGTGAAAGTTATTTTGAAAAAAAAACACAAAAAGGGGATACCTGTAGTATTTTCAGCAATAAAGATAATTTTTTAAACAGTCAGATTTCTGATATCATTTCCCAATACATTTTCTTAAGATATATTTTTATTTATTTAGCAGAGAAAGGGAGAGGAAAGAGAGATATAAACATCAATGATGAGAGAATCATTGATCAGATGCCTCCTGAACACTCCCCACTGGGGACTGAGCCAGCAACCCAGGCATATACCCTTGACTAGAATCGAACCCGGGACCCTTCAGTCCACAGGCCAACATTCTGTCCACTGAGCCAAACCAGCTAGGTGCCCAATATATTTTCAAAACTGGAAGTATTCTGGATATATTCCTGATAGTTTTATAATTCATCTGTATTAATAATAGAGGAATATGCAAATTGACCAGGACTCCATCACAGTAACTACCAAACAGTAGGCTACATAGGGTGATAAGGCTGGCAGGGGGCTTAGTGAGGGATGATCAAATGACTGAACAGCAGGCTGCGTGGGGCAACTAGGCCAGCAGGTGGGGGCAGTTAGGGGTGACCAGGCCAGTAGGTGGGGCATTTAGGGGTGAGCAGACTGGCAGGGGGGAAGTTAGGGGCAAATCAAGCTAGCAGGCAGAGGTGGTTAGGGGTGATCAGGCTGGCAGGAGGGCAGTTAGGGGGTGATCAGGCAGGCAGGCAGGTGAGCAGTTAGGAGCCAGCTATCCTGGATTGTGAGAGGGATGTCCGAATGCCAGTTTACTCCTGATCGTCCAAGAGGTTCTGGATTAGAAAGGTTACAGGCTAGGCTGAGAGGGCCACTCCCCTGTGTATGAATTTCATGGATTGGTCTAGTCTTTTATATTTGTATCTACTAAGAAGCATTTTCACAATATATGCATATGACTATTTATGGATTATTTTAATAGTATCCTTCATAACCCAGAAGTATGTTTCAACTCCCATTTCTTTTATGAGTACTCTGTTTTTAATAATAAATAATAGGTGATTTATTGTCATATTTGCAAGCCAAAATTTTGTATTTATGAAGGAAATCTATTGCCATAATAATTTATGATGTCACTCTTTATATACACACATATGTATAAAAATAACATGTATGCGTGAATATATATGCACATACCTATACATATATATATATATATATATATATAGTGCATACATATGTATAAATCCACTCATCTTTCCACCCACCCATACATACATCCATTTATCTAGCTATCTTCCTACATAAAATATCTCTATAGTGATAAAATAGGATCAGAGTATCATAGAAATTTAGAGTCTAAAATATACTTAGAAATAATTTAAAGCCTGGCTGACATGGCTCAGTTGTTGAGCATTGACCTCTGAACCAGAAGGTCATGGTTTATTTCCTGGTCAGGACACATGCCCAGATTTCAGGCCTGATCCCCAGTGGGGCATGCAGGAGGCAGCCAATCAATAATTCTCTCTCATCTCATCATTCTTCCTCTATGAAATCAATAATAAACATATAGTTTTTAAATAAATAATTTAAAAACAAAGAAAGAAATAATTTAAAGATAAAGAATGTTATTCCTAGAGCTTTAACTCTCCAAAACAGCACTGTTAGTAAGAACTGGGCTGGAACCTAATCGGTGTCCTGATTGCAAACTCAGTTTTCATTCCACCACATTACACTGTGTTTGCACATGTATTTGGTATATAGATAAACTGAACCTTAGGAAATAGTGTCAGAGCTAAAATTACTTTCTGTACTGAACACTTTACTGTCAATAAGGTTCTCAGATGAATTTTAAAATTTACTGATGGTTACTGTCAATTCTATTTCCTCTTAGGCATTTTTATATGTAGTCATTATTAGAAGAACTTCCTGTTAGATATCAATCAGTTCTTTCAACTACAATTTTCTATTAAAGTACTATTTTAGAATTAGAGAAAATGGATGTAATTGCCAAAGGCAGCTTTGTTGACATATATACAAATTATATTTTCAGGCTATTTTGATAACTAGGTAAGTGGAATATTCTGTCTGTCTACCATCATTTTTAAATATATATTTTTATTGATTTCAGAGAGGAAAGGAAAGGAAGAGAAAGATAGAAACATCAATGATGAGATAATCATTGATTGGCTGCCTCCTGCATGCCCCACACTGGGGATCAAGCCCGCAACCTGGGCATGTGCCCTTGACCAGAATTGAACCTAGGATGGGTCAGTCCGCAGGTTGATACTCTATCCACTCAGCCAAACTGGCTAGGACTCTATCATCATTTTTTACTACAATATAAGAGGTTCTTGCAATACCTTACTAATGCAACTAAATTTGCAATAGAGTTAATCACTAGCACAGCTAAACATGTTAAAGTAATTTCTAATAGGGCATCCATCTTTTTTCCAAGCAAAGGGCCTTACCACTCCTTCATCACCAACTGAATTAATTCCACCATTTCCTTCTTTTCTCTGTTTTGTACTCATCTACTTCTCAAAGACAAGTTTTTCTCTGATAACCTTTCAGTCTATGAGTAAGAGGGTGGGGGAGTATAGAACCTCTACAGTTGGAATAAAGTTTGTGTACAATTACTTTCTATGTTGCTATGATTGTCTGATAAGAAACTTACAAAGAAACTATACAAATGGTTCAAATATACATACACAGATAACTACTAATTAGTGAAACATGAAAATTGAACTGGAACACATCATGTTCCTCTGGGCAGGATGATCCCCGGGTCCTTGTCTGGTAGAGTCAAAGAATGATACCACGGACAAAAGGTGGCATAGTAAAAGATGAGGGTGGGTGGCAGTGTATGCGGCCCCTTTCCCAAGGGGGCTCAGGGCTGGCTTCCTCCTTGGGGTTGGCTGCCAACCTCCCCTTGGCCAGCAGGCCCCAGAGACAGCATGGCAGCAAGGGAAGGAAGGAAGGGGGATGCGGGGAACTGCGCAGTGGTGGGCGCCAAAGGCGGTGTTGGCATCCTTCTGTGCCCAGCCCGGTGACCTTTGCCTCCTCTCTTGACCACACCAGGGCCTTCGGGTCCCCATCAGCCTGGCCCTGATCAGCCTGGCCCTGATCTGCCCTGATCACTGACCAGGCCTAGGGAACCCACCCATGTACAAATATCATGCTCTGGGCCTCTAGTCTAATATATCATCACGGTTAGGCATTCTGTTTCCTATATATCTCTTAAGCTCCTAATTTTAATCAAATCCATTGCCTGACTCCAATCCTGGCTATCACTAACATAGGTTGCCCTCAATCCATACCTGCCCCTTACATTTCATCTGTTGCCCCTCCTATTCATCTTCAACACTGCTATCTATATTATTATTCATAAATAGCAATTTTTCATCAATTATCTGCCTAAAAACTTCAATGTATTTCCATTGCACTGAAGATAAAGTTCAACTTCTGAATATAGCATAAAAAGCCTCCATTTTCTTGCCTTGATCTGCCAATTTAGCTAATCTCTTTTTCACACTATATGCCAGTGATTAAAACCTTGTATGCTTGTTGTTTTTAAACTGTTAGTAGTTTCTGTTCATGCTATCAAAAATATTTCCCCTTTCATTCACTTAGAAAACTCCTAATCATCCCTTAAACCCAATATATAAATGACTTCATCAGTAAAACCTATTTTTAACTACACATGTAAATTACCATGTGTAACTTAGTTGTTTATAATACTCTAATCACAATAGATTCTTTAAAATACATTAATCTATGTATCTTTGACATCTAAAAATATGCCAAATATGCCTGGTATTTAATAAACACTAAAGAGTTGAATTGACACTTGAATTAAATTGATTGAATTAAACTAACTACTTTCAAGAACACTAACATTTGCTAGAGTTTCGTAAATGGAGAGTACAAATTCATGCTGAATTTTCATAATAGTGCTAGTTTTGATTGAAGCATGGCAGTTATCAAGTTTATAACAGTATTCTCCTAGAAAAAAAAACTTCAGTAAAAGATAACAAATACACTCAGAAGTCTATAAAGAAGAGAGGGTGGTCTAGTGATTCTGTTCTCATCCACAGACTTACTGAAATTTGATTCAGAGGGGAAAGATTGATTTTCTAGCTTAAGTTAAACAAGGTATAAAATAAATGTCAGAAGCATGACATATACTTAGATTCTTTACTGTCACACCAAGTAAAGTTAGCATCTTTCCATTCCTTCTAGAACAAATACAAGAAAGCCTGTTATAGGCCCTGAACAAAACAGCAATTGTGAATTTACATGACTCCTCAAATTTCCAAACTGTGTGCTGATAGTATTTTTATGCCCCATGATTAAATAGACACATATAGACATAGTGTTTTCCCCCCATGGGTTATATAGTCTTATTTTTTTCTGAGAGGTACTGTTTTTCACTGTGGAATTCAGACACAATGTCTTGTACCTGAAAGATGTTTAAATATTAACATTTCATTATCAATACAGATATAATATTAGAAAGCCTAAAATTATAGTATTAAGGTGACCCTATTTGAAAAGTTAAAGGGATATATTAAAATCACTCCATTAAAATTCTAGGACTTCAGAGAGAAAAATGCAAATTATTGCACAAAATTTAAGTCATGTGAAATATATTTCATTAAAAAATACTTTATTAAGGTAAAATTGACATGTAAAATAATAAATATATTTAATTATATAACTCAATGAGTTTGGGGATAGGTATAAACCTGAAAATCCATCACCACCATAAATATAAACATACTCATCACCTCCTAAAGTTTTCTCTTGCCTCTGTTATTATAATGTCCTGTGTGCATGGTAAGAACACTTAACATAAGACCTACCCTCTTTGCAAGTTTTAAGTATTATTGTTAGCTGTGGGCACTGTGCTGTATCATGGATCTCCAGAACTATTTATCTTACATGATTGAAACTTTATAATCTTGACCATCACCTCCCTAATTTCCCCTCCCCTAGATCCTGGAAACCATCATTTTACTCTGATTCTATGAGGTTGAGTCTTCAAGATTCATAATCAGAAAGGATATATGCATCCCTATGTTCATAGCAGCACAATTTATAATAGCTAAGATTTGGAAACAGCCTAAGTGCCCATCAGCAAAATGAATGGATGGGAACACTGTAGTACATCTACACAATGGAATACTACTGTAAAAAAGAATAAATTCTTACCATTTGCAACAGCATTGATGAAACTGGGGG
>PVJC01011786.1:12405-41006 GCA_004026665.1 Murina feae
CTTGTATGCATGCACATAAGCATAACCAGTGAAGTCAAGACACTGGGCGGGCGGGGGGGGGGGGCAGGCATGTGCTGGGGGGGAGGGTAGGTTGGGGGAAAATCAATGGGGGAAAAAAGGAGACATATGTACTATTATTTGTAATACTTTAAACAACAAAATGAAATTCAAAAAAAGATTCCACATATAAGTGAGATCACAAAACATTTATCTTCCTATGAAATCTTTATTCTAGCATTGTATCAGTGAAGGTAACATTCTATTATACATAATTTTAGATTGAAATAAGGAAAACAGTGAAAAGATAAAACTTTTTAACGACTCTATAATTCTGGTTGAAATCCATTTACAAATACTACTGTGTATTTCAACTGCATGAGACAGAATCATTTCAACATTGTTCCCATTAGCTTTGCTATCTGAGGCCCTGAAAATTCTTTAACATGATAAGAAACACATGAGTTGAGAGTTGGGAAGCTTCCAAAAGTGCATATTTCTGGCCCCTGTTTCCAGATTCTTAATTAGCTGGAAGAAGTTAGAAACTAGGAATCTGCATTTCATGAACTTCTGTTGGGGAGAGTAAATTCCTCACACAGTATTTGGAAAAACTCTTGCCCTAATTGGGAAATTTTTAGATCCTGGTTTGCACAGAATATACCTACTTTATTTTTATTGCCCTGTGTAGTGATTAATAGAATCTATTTTTTTTCTCTGAAAACTTTCCTGGCTTGGAGATAAACTATATAGTCATCTTAGTCTTAGGACACAAGGGTATCTTTATATTATCCATAAGTTTAAAGATTCTGTAGAGGTTAGGCCAGCTCAGGAACCAGAAAAGCAGTTGATGCTTTGGAGGGTTTGGGGCCAAAACAACCTGATGCAGTTACAGAGATATCTAATTTTCCAAAAGTACCTAAAATATTGCAGGTTTCTCCTTGAAATACATTGTGCCAGAAACCTACAGAAACCACTTAAAATTGTTCAAATTGGCCTCATTAGGATATATATATATATATATATATATATATATATATATATATATAGCCCAGTGCATGAAATTTGTGCATGGGTGCAGGGGAGGTGGGGTTCCTCAGCCCAGCCTGTACCCTCTCCAATCTGGTACCCCTCAGGCCTAAACCGGCAGTCGGATATCCCTCTCACAATCCAGGACTGGCTCCCAACCACTTGCCTGCCTGATTGCCCCTAACTGATTCTGCCTGCCAGCCTGATCACCGCCTAACCACTCCCATGCCAGCCTGATCAATGCCTAACTGCTTCCCTGCTGGCCTGATCGTCCCTAACCATCCTCCCCTGCTGTCCTGATTTCCCTCAACTGCCCTCCCCTGTTGGCCTGGTCACCCCAAACTGCCCTCACTTGCCAGACTGGTCACCCCTAACTGTCCTCCCCTGATGGCCTGGTTTCCCCCAATTGCCCTCCCCTGCAGGCCTGGTTGCCATTAACTGCTCTCCCCTGCTGGCTTGGTTGTCCCCAACTGCCCTCCCCCACCGGCCTGGTCACCCCTAATTGCCCTCCCTTGCTGGTCTGATTGCCCACAACTGCCCTCCCCTGCCAGCCATCTGTGGTGGCCATCTTGTATCCACATGGAGGAGGCCATCTTTGACCACATGGGGGAGGCCATCTTGTGTGTTGAAGTGATGGCCAATTTGCATATTACTCTTTTATAAGATAAAATAGATAGATAGATAGATAGATAGATAGATAGATAGATAGATAGATAGATTGATTGATTTCAGAGAGGAAAGAAGAGGGGAGATAGAAACATTAATGATAAGAGAGAACCATTGATTGGCTGGCTGCCTTTTGCACACCCCCTACTGAGAATCCAGCCCAAAACTTGGGAATGTGTCCTGACTGGGAATCCAAGGGTGACCTCCTGCTTCATAGGTTGAGGCTCAACCACTGAGCCAAGACGGCTGGCCTAAATTGATAAATTTGATGTCAAAATGAACAACTTTAACATGACAAAAGAAAATTAAGACATATAATAGAATGAATGAGTGAGTATATGGTTAACAGATGTAACAAAGGTTAAGTGTACAGAATATATAGACTCCCACAAATCAAGAAAAAAGCACAATTCAGTAGGAAAAAGAAGCACAAGCTATGAACAATCAATTCATAGCATAGAAAGTACAAGTGGCTCGAACATGCACTGAAAGAGGCTGAGTCAGTTGATCAATGTCAGCAACACAGGTGCTGTGGGAGCTTCAGGAAGGAAGCAATGGGCCTGAAGATGGACTGCATGCCTGGCGGGAGAACTTGGAAGATGGAAGTAAGTGTGGAAATCTGAGCCATCCAGAATGGGCCCACCACAGCCCCAGGAGGAAGGTCAGACAGAACAGGAGGGGGTCCAGCCAATGTGGCAGCCAGAGGGAGAAGATACCTTGCTAAGCACCCAGCCTCGGGGAGCAGCCCTGACTGGAAAGTCAGGAGGAGGGTGGGGAATTTGATGACTGGAGGAGGAGCAGCGGAGTGTGCAGTCTACAGAGGGTCAGCTGTCCTCCAAGAAGCCAACACACTTCTGAGAACATGAGAACAGCCAGGGCAAGATTGCAAAGCAGCCTAGGATGAAAATTTTCAGATGCCTCCTGAGAACATCTGGTTTGATCAGTTTATTTTTATCAAAGAGATTTTTCTTTAAAAAAAAAAAAAATATATATATATATATATATATATATATATATATGTATATATATATATATATATATATATATATATATATATATCCCTAGCCAGTTTGACTCAGCAGATAGAGCGTCAGCCTGCAGGCCTAAGGATCCTGGGTTTGATTCCAGTCAAGAGGTCAAGGGCTGAAGGCTCCTCCCTGGCCTGGGTCCCTGGTCAAGGCTTTTGCAGGAGGCAACCAATTGATGTGTTTCTCTCACATTGATATTTCTCTCTGCCTTTCTCTGTCTCTTCCACTCTATAAATATCAATGGAGAAATATCCTCAGGTAAGGATTAAGAAAAAAAGTATATATCAAGAGGCAGGGAGAGGAAGAGAGTTAGAAACATCAATGATGAGAGAGAATCTGACTTCTGCACGCTCCCTAGTGGGGATAGAGCCTGCAACCTGGGCACATGTCCCAGCCTGGAATCCAACAACAACCTCTTGGTATAATGGTACATGCTCAACTGCTGAGCCACAACAGCCAGACAAAGAACTGGGCTGTGATTATTGTTAGGAACTAGTTCTGCCGAGTTCTCTCTCACATAGGCATCTTTTATGGTTGCCATTCGTCTGAAGGAAGAACTCAACTGTGATTATTGATATGGACTAGTTCAAGGCAGTTAGAAGAGAAGGAAACTACTTAAGAGAGACCCAGCATTCTATTGTCTTGGGTTTATTCCAAATAGTTCTGTGCCAATGAAAAAGTCCATCTTCAAAAAAATAAGTTTTTCATTGTGCAGAATAGAATAGGACAGTGACTGTAGAGTAGTGAGAAAGGGAAAAAAGACTGTTAAAGAAAATGAATATTAGAACTGTTTGAAACCTATTGTCAAGAATGTCCTAAAACACCTATGGCTTTGACTTTGCTATTGATCCAGATTATTATTATTATTATTCTTTGCATTGGGGAAAATCACTTTCATATTTCACTGTAAGGAATTGTTTTGAAAGAATAATGCCCACAGGTACTAATTCCACAGAAAAAGTAAGGTATTCCACCTAGGACACAAGATCTCTGAGTTATTTGGACAGCACATTTATTGAGAAAATTTTGAAGATTCCACTTTGTGACCTATCCAAGCCACAGTTATCAAAGACTAAATTGTAGGTGTACAATACATTTCATATTCTTAGCATCCCAGAGGGATAAACAAACCTTCCAAGAATTATATATCATCTGTGCTATACATTAAATGTTTCCAAGAGCATCTGCAATTTTGTTTTACATGTGTCTTGGTCATTAATACAACTACTGTGATCTGTACTTTAAGAAAAGTTATTATCTTCATCATTTTTAAAACTCAAAAAATGAAGAAGTCCTTAGTAAATTTTCAAATTGAGACATAAAAATGTGTGTGAAAGTACAAAGAAAACAAACTATTTCTAACACTCTCATATACTTGAGAACTTTTGTTTTACTTGCTCTCTGTTTTAACTTAACATTACAGGCAAAAGACTGGTTGAACTTCATAATGTAAGAACTGTTAAGTGAAAATTGTCAAGTAAAAGGGGGCCCTGCATTTATAAATGAGCAAATATACCTTCAACCTTTAAAGGTTTCATACTTTCTCAGAATCCACGTCAGTATCTGAGGTTTTCCTCTGTGTTACCTTGTTAATGGTTATTGGTTCTCTAGCACTTGAGATAATATTTCTTGTTTTGTGTTTTAAAACACTGCAAATGGCCAATAATCATAAAAAATGACCAACCCCACTAGTAATTAGAGAAATATAAACAAAAAATATAGCAATCCCATTTATAATCATTAGATTGGTTAAAAGAAAAGGTGGACAATACAAAATGTTGGTGAGAAATGGGATGAAGAAATAGGTATTGTGTTTTATTTTGTGTGTGTGTGTGTTTGTCAGGAAAAATGATTTTAAATATAATAATAGTACCAAATCTGTAGTAACACAGTATAGTATCACAAAAGTGTAGGAAATATTAACAATCTGAAAATAACAGGAATACTTCTATTCTAAAATGTTTTTTCCTCTGGCTCTATTTTGGTTCACCAGTTTATGTTGTTCATTATATTCCAAAAATGAGTGAGGTCATGGGATATTTATCTTTCTCCAACTGGATTATTTCACTTAGCAAAATACCCTCCAGGTCCATCCATGCTGTTGCAAATGGCAAGAGTTCCTTCTTTTTTTCCAGTGGTTTTTTGTTTGTTTGTTTGTTTTAGTTTCAAGAGAAAAATTATTTTAAATATAATAATGTTACATGTAATAAACATTAATATCTCAAGATAAACGATTTGGAATATGATGTTGTTACATGCAATAAACATCAGTTATTCAAGAAAGATGATCTTACATATAATAATATTACATACAATAAGCATTAATATTTCAAGAATAAAATGATTTTAACTATAATTATATTACCAAAACTGTACTAACATAGTATGATATCACAAAAGTTGTAGAAAATATTAAAAAGCTGCAAATAACAGGATTACTTCTATTATATTCTAGAATATTTTCCCCCTCTGGCTCTATTTTTGTTCATCAGTTTATGTTGTTCATTATATTCCTCAAATGAGTGAGATCATATAATATTTTAATTTCTCCCACTGGATTATTTCACTTAACATGATGCTTTCAAAAAATCTATTTTGTTGAATATGAATATTGCTACTCCAGCTTTTTTTTCTTTTCCATTTGCATGGATATTTTTTTCCATCCCTTCACTTTCATCCTGCCTGTGTGTGTCATTTGTTTTGAGGTGGGTTTCTTGAAGACAATGTATAGTTGGGTCATGTTTTTGTATCCATTCAGCTACCTTATACATTTTCATTAGAGCATTTAATCCATTTACATTTAGGGTTATTATTGAGAGGTACTTATTTATAGCCATTTTAATTCTGTATGGCTAGGTTTCTCTCTCTGTTCCCCTTATTAGCAATCCCTTACACCAATCCCTTTAGCATTTCCTGTAATGCTGGCTTGGTGGTGATGAACTCCTTTAGACCTCCCCCCCCCCTTTTTTTGGTCTGGGAAGCTCTTTATTTGACCATCTATTTTGAATGATAGCCTTGTTGGATATACTAATCTTGGCCTCAGATCCTGCTTTCCATTACCTTGAACACTTCATGCCATTCCCTTCTGACCTGTAGAGTTTCTGATGAGAAATCAGGTGTCAGCCTTGTGGGAACTCTTTTGTAGGTAATAGTTTTTCTTTTCTCTTGCTGCCTTTAATTTTTGGCATTTTAATTATGATGTGCCTGGGCATAGGTCTGTTTGTGTTATCATTTAGGGTTCTCTGTGCCTCCTGAACTTGTGTGACTTTTTCCTTTACCAGATTAGGGAAGTTTTCTGCCATTATTTCTTCAAACACTTTTTCTATTCCTTTCTCCTCTTCTGCTTCTTCTGGCACACATACTATTCTAATATTTCTATTTTTCACATTTGTCAAACAGCTCCCTTAAGCTCTCTTCCTGTTTTTAAATTATTTTTTTTCTCTTTGGTTCTCTGATTGAATGATATTTTCAACTCTGTCTTCTAATTCACTGATTCAATCCTCAGCTTCCCCTAATCTGCTGGGTATTTTTTCCAATGTGTTCTTTAATTGTGTTGTGTCATTCTTTATCCCAGACTGTTCTTTATTCATAGTTGCTATATCTTTTCTCATACTGTTGAGCATTTTTAACATCTGAACTCTGTTTCAGATAAATCTCTTATCTCTGCTTCATTTATTTCTTTTGGATAATTCACTAGTTCTTTCATTTGGGGATTGTTTCTTTGTTTCCTTATTTTTGTTGTCTGTTTGAGTTTGTGACTATGTTTCAGGTAGATCCTCTACACCTCTCAATCTCTAGTGCAGGACAGTGTTAAAGGCTGTTTCTGACTAATTGGATCTGGCAAAGACTCAAAGCCTACAGACTGCCTCTGTCTTACAGACTAATAGTATTCTGACTTGAATTGCCCCCAGGCAGTCATTCTCAGGTGTGCCTAAAATTTTTTCAACATAGTGGGGCAGATGCTTCTGCCTGGAGGCTAATTGTTACTTTTAATATCTTAAGTGTCCTCAGGGCAAGGTGTTTTCCAATAGGTGTGTCAACTGTCTTCCCCAAAAGGCAAGGCAGATGTCAATGTGGGAAAGATGTCCTTGGCTGCATGAGAGAATGACTGTCCAGAAAACTTGGGGTGTCTGCCTTCTGAGCTCTCTCCCCCAAGTCCCCAGTCCTGTGTTTTTCTCTCACAGCTCCAGTCCACTTCACCCTCCCTCTGCCAGAGTACAAAGTGGGTGGCTCCACAGGGAATTTTTGTGCTTTAGCCCTTTAAGAGGGTGCCTAAACTTTAAGCTGCCACTACTTGGCATACAGCACCCCACTGCTTTTCATAGATAGATGTTATGTGGGTACCCTCCTCAGTTTGGTGCTCTCTGCTGAGGATCCCACTTCGGGATTAGATCCCAGAGTTCTCAGTTGTATCCCCCAACAGCTTCAGTTGCTGTCTGTGCGTGCCCAGCCAGCCCTTTCCTACGTCCACCCCTCCTACCATTCTCTATGCAATGCTCACCTTCGGTCCTTGGGTATCAGGGTTCTCTTTTGTGAATTTCCATAGATTATTCAGGAAGCTTTTCTATATTTCAGTTGTAATTCCAGCTTGTTCCTGCAAGCTCGTCAGTGCAGCGTCCTCCTACTCTGCTGTCATTTTTAATACCTCAAGAAATGGGTCTTTATCTATACTTTTGATATTTAGTTTGATCTGAATTAGCTTTTCATGAGTGCAAATTAGAAAAAAAAACATTTGAATCACAGTATTTAATTATTGTTTTCTCATTTGCTTTCATCACAACTTTATGCATCTTTATCTTACCAGAAAAAAATTCTTATACACAGGAACCGGGACATGATTTAATAGGATTTTACCATCCCAATAATTTCTGATCCCAAGAAATCCATGAGTGCCTTGGAATGAGTAGAATTTGTATGTTAGCCCCTATCTGCTCCTACCACATTCAAATATCTTCAGATGATTTTGTGATTCATAAAATAAATGCATCTCATATGTCCTACTTTGCCCAAAGCAAGAAAAAATAAAATAAAATCATGTAATCGTTCAAATTCCCACTAAGCAGATCAACATTCCATCTCAATATTGCAAGAATGTCTTTTTCTTCACCCGTGCACCATGATAAAGCCAAAACATTTCCAGAGAGCTGTGATTCATATCAAAAGGTAACTATTGGTGGCTCTCGTCCATTATTAGAGTAGAAACTCAGATATTACAGGAACACTCTATGACCACCACTGGCAGGTGGTTACCCAGAGGGAGGCCTTATATTCCAGTGAGCATCTGGGAGTGCAAATTATTCCTTTGTCTTGAGCCTGTTTTCCACATCATCACTTGCTTAGCCTTCCAAGTTTATTCAGGCCTAGCCTCACTGATTATATGCTCAGCCATGGGGTATTCCACATCAAAATTTACATTGGGATCCAAAGTCTCTACTCTTTGAATGAATTCATAACCCTTTTACCAGACTGAAATATTTTCCCCTAGGTGATCTAAGATGGAACACTTTCTATCACTTTATTAATCCATAATTCACATTCTTCCATATTACTACAAAGAAAGCATATAGAAAACATATAGAGAGGATATAAAATAGCAGCTGAATAGGCAGCAATGTTGTGCATATCCTTTTAAGGCAAGGCCAGAAAAGCAACTAAATTAGAGAACATCCACCCTGAATTAACAAATTAGACACAGCTGAGGAGACAATTTTCAATAAGGAAGGGCAGAGGATTCCTAGAGAAGTCCACTTGACAGCCATAACCCATGTGGAACCACCACCGTGCCCCAGCAGTGAGTGGCACAGTACCTCCAGTAGACTCCCAAATGTCTGCAGGGAGTGCATGCTGCTGGACTGAGCTCCTACACCAGGCCTCCTCACCAGCCTGCTGGGACCCAGCATCCTAGAATCTGGATCCAAAAACCTGCAGTGAATGCAAGCCAGGGGGAACCCTGTGCTCCACCTTCACCCCAGACCCAGAACTGGACTGCAAGCCACCTAGCGCCCTCTCCACCCCCAACACTGGGACTTGCTGACAGGGCAACCCGGAGCAACCCAGACCACACGTCAGACCAGGCTACAGGGGAACTCTGACTGTGTGACCCAGAGCAACACAGGCCCACTCCACCTCAGCCCCCAGGACAGTCCTATTGGGGCCATCCTGAGCAACCCACCACATATCTCAGTCAGGCTACAAGAAAGTGAGGACCATGTGACCCAGAGCAAACCATGCCTTCTCCACCCCAGCCCAGGGTCTTGCTGCAAGGGCAACTTGAAGTAACCCAGCACATGACCCACTCAGGCTACAGCGGAGCTCTGACTGTGCAAACCAGAGCAACCTGCACCCTTTTCTCCCTGCCCCTGTGACAGTCGTGCAGAGGCTACCCAGAGCAATTCAGCACATGCCTCATTCTGGGCCTTTGGAAAACACTGTTGGGATGACCCGGAACAAGCCGGTGTACCCAGTCAGGGGCCACAGGACTGCACTGCAAGTGTGCTGCCAGAAGGAACTAGGATATTACCCTACTATGGGCGATAGGGTCGCACAGCATATTGCATGTCAAATGGCTCTAGGTCCTCATAGGGTGTCACACATAAGAGCAACTGTGCATGCACTCCCACCACTCTGAGCACCTGAAGCAGACAACTGAGGGACCAGATCATTGGGAGAGGGAGATATAACTCAGAGCTAATGATTTCTGGACCATTGTCCTGATAGGGTCTTCAAACTTCAAACCCCAAGAAGGGTACCCAGAGCCAGAAAGAGACAGCAAAAAAATGGAGAGACAAAGAAACAACCCCCAAGGGAAGAAAAGGAGGGATCACCAGAAAATGAGCTAAATGAAACAGAAGCATGAAATATGTGGAAAAAAGAATTCAGAGTAAGGGCCATAAAATTCATAAACTGGATGGATAAGAAAATCAACAACTTATGTAAGAATCAAGAGGAAATAAAAATGATATTGCTATAATAAAAAACACAGTGGAAGGTTTCAAAAGTAGACTAGTGGAAGCAGAGGACCAAATTAGTGAATTAGAAGATAGGGCAAAAAAACACACCCAAACAGCAATTGGAGAGAAAAAAATAAACAGGAGGAGAGCCTAAGGAAGTTTTGGGACAACAAGAAATGAAGTAACATATGTATAATAGGATTGCAAGAAGGACAAGAAGAGGAGCAAGGATTAGAAAACCTCTTTAAAGAAATAATGACAGAAAACTTCCCTGATTTGTGGAAGAAAAAGTCACACAAGCACAGAGTCCCAAACAAGATGAGCCAAAAAAGACCCACACCAAGACATATTGGAATTACAATGACAAACATTGAGGACAAAAAAGAGAATTTTAAAGCCTGCAAGAGAGAGACAGAGAGTTACCTACAAAGAATTTCCCATTAGATTATCAAATTATTTCTCAACAAAAACACACCAGGCAAGAAAGAAATGGAATGAAGTATACAAAGTGATGCAAAGCAAAGGACTGAATCCAAGAATACTCTATTCAGCAAAGTTATCATTCAATATTGAAGGGAAAATCAGGAGCTTCACAGACAAAAAAAAAGCTTAAGGGAGTTAGTACTAAACTAGCAATGCAAGAAATGCTAAAGGAAGTGATGTAAAAAGAATAAATAGAAAGGGAAGAAGGAACACAGGCATAAAAAATGAAAGTGTCTACAAACAAGTATCAATCAATAATAACCTTAAACATCAATGGACTAAATCCTCTAATCAAAACACAAAGAATGGCTAGCAAACATGACACATATATATGCTGTCTACAAGAGACTCACCTCAGGGCAAGGTACTCACATAGACTGAAAATGAAGGGATGGAAAATATTTTTCAAGCAAATGGAAAATAATGAAAATAAAGCTAGGATAGAAATACTTATATCTGACAAAATAGATCTCACACTGAAGGCAATTACAAGAGATAAGGAAGGCCACTTCACAATACTAAAGGCATTGATACAACAAGAGGGTACAACTCTGGTAAACATATATGCACTCAATACAGAAGCACACCAAAAAATAAAAATATTCTGTACGATATCAAGGGAGAGATCAACAGCAATACAGTCATAGCAGGGGATTTTAATACCCCATTGATATTACTGGATAAATTGTCTATACAAAAAAAAAATCTGCAAAGAAATAGCAATCCTAAACAACTCACTAAATCAGATGGACTTAATTGACATCTTCAGAACATTTCTACCCAAAGCTACAGAATATACATTCTTCTCAAGTCCACACGGGAAATTTTCAAAGACAGACCACATAATGGGACACAGACAAAATCTCTTCAAATTCAAGAAGACTGAAATCATATCAAGCATCTTCTCAGATGATAATGGCATATTAGAAATCAACTGCATGCCCTGACCAGTTTGGCTCAGTGGATAGAGCATCAGCCTGCGGACTGAAGGGTCCCAAGTTCGATTCCAGTCAAGGGCATGTACCTTGGTTGCGGGCACACCCCCAGTAGGGGGGCGTGCGGGAGGCAGCTGATCAATGTTTCTCTCTCATCGATGTTTCTAACTCTCTATCCCTCTCCCTTCCTCTCTGTAAAAAATCAATAAAATATATATTTTAAAAAAAGAAATCACCTGCAATAAAATCAATTCAAACACTTGGAGGCTAAAAAGCCTGTTATTAAACAATGACTGGGTTACCAAAGAGATTAAAGAAGAAATAAAAAACATTCTGGAAACAAATAAAAATGAAAACACAACAATCCAAAATCTATGGGACACAGTGAAAGCAGTCATGAGAGGGAAGTTCTCAGCATTACAGCACTACCTCAAAACAAACATACAAACAAATGAACAAACAAACAAAACAAAACAAAACTAGTAAATTCTCTAACTCTACAATTTAAAGAATTAGAAAGAGAGCAATAAGAAAAGCTCAAATTTAGCAGAAGGAAGAAAATAATAAATATCAGAGCAGAAATCAAAGACAAAAAATACAAAAGATCAATAAAACTAAGAGCTTGTTCTTTGAAAGGATATACAGGATTGATGAACCTCTAGCCAGGATCACCAACAGGCAAAGAGAGATGACCCAAATAGACAAAATCAGCAATGAAAGAGGTGAAATAACAAACCCCACAGAAATATAAAGGATTATAAAAAATACTATAGACAACTCTATTACAACAAACTAGTCAACCTAGAAGAAATGGACATATTCCTAGAAAAATACAACCTTCCAAAACTCAATCAAGAGGAATAAAAAAATTTGAATAGTCTGATAACTATGGAGGAAATTGAAGCAGTCATCAAAAAACCTCCAGCAAACAAAAGCCCTGGGCCAAACAGCTTTACAGGGGAGTTTTATCAAATATTCAAAGAAGAAATAAAACCTATTATTTTTATATTATTCCAAAAAATTCAAGAAGAAAGCACACTTCCAAGCTCTTTCTATGAAGTCAGCATTTCCCTAATCCCAAAACCAGATAAAGACACTACAAAGAAAGAGAATTGCAGGCCAATATCTCTGATGAACATATATGCTAAAATCCTCAATAAAATCTTAGCTAATTGGATCCAGCATTACATTAGAAAGATCATACACCATGACCAAATGGGATTTATTCCAGAGATGCAAGGCTGGTACAATATCCACAAATCAATAAACATTATACATCACATAAACAAATTGAGAGATAAAAATCATATAATCATATCAATTGAAGCAGAAAAAGCATTTCACAAAATCCAACACCCTTTCTTGATAAAAACTTTCAGCAAAGTCTGAATAGAGGTATCATACCACAACATAATAAAAGCTTTATATGATAAACCTATAGCCAACATCATATTCAATGGACAAAAACTAAAACAATTTCCCCTAATGACAGGAACAAGACAGGAATACCCACTCCTGTTTGACATAATACTGGAAGTGCTAGCCATAGCAATTAGGCAAGAAGAAAAAAAAGGCATTCAAATTGGAAAATTAGAAGTACAACTGTCATTATTCACAGATGACATGATATTGTACATAGAAAACCTTAAAGAAGCCATCAAAAAACTACTAGATTTAGTAATTGAATTAGGCAATATCTCAGGATATAAAATTAACACCCAGAAATATATGGCTTCTTTATACACCAATAATGAACTCATAGAAAGAGAAACAAACAAACAAAAAAGTCCTATTTACCGTTATACCAAAAAAAAAAAAAATCAAGATACCTAGGGATAAACTTAACTAAGAAGGTAAAAGATCAGTACTCAGAAAACTAAAGGATGTTGGAAAAAAGAGATAGAAGAAGACATAAACAAATGGAAGAATATATCTTATTCATGATTTGGTAGAATCAATATCATTAAAATGCCCATACTACCCAAAGAAATCTATAGATTCAATGCAATCCCATTAAAATACCATGACATATTTCAAAGACTTAGGACAAACTCTCTAAAAAAATCCCCTGGAGTAAAAGAAAACACCTGACTAGCCACAGCAATCTTGAGAAAGAAGAACAAAGTTGGAGGGATCCCAATACCAGATATCAAGCTATATTACAAAGCCACTGTTCTCAAATCTGCCTGATACTGGCACAAGAACAGACATATAGACAAATAGAACAGAGAACCTGGAAATCAACCCAAGCCATCATGCTCAATTAATATTTGACAAAGGAGGCAAGAGCATACAATGGAATCAAGACATTCTCTTCAGTAACTGGTGTTGGGAAAATTGGACAGATACGTGCAAAAAAAAATGAAACTAGACCACTGATTGACACCAGACACAAAAATAAACTCAAAATAGATAAAGGACTTACATACGAGTCCATAAAAATTTAAAAATCCATAGGCAGCAAAATATAAGACATATGTTGGAGGGCAATGGAAACTAAGGCAATGGAAACTAAGGAGAAAATATACAAATGGAACTACATCAAAATAAAAAAGCTTCTGCATAGCAAAAGAAACCATCAACAAAACAAGAAAGCCCATTGCGTGGGAGAATATATTTGCCAATGTCATATCTGATAAGGGCCTAATCTCTAAAATTTATAGGGAACTCATACACATTAATAAAAGGAAGATAAACAATCCAATAAAAATGCAAAGGACTTAAGTAAAGCATTTTCTAAAGTAGATATACAGAAGGCCAAGAGACATGAAAACATGCTCAACATTTCTAATCATCTGAGAGATGCAAATCAAAACTACAAGGAGATACCATCTCACACCTGTCAGAATGGCTATCATCAACAAAATGACAAACCACAAATGCTGGCAAGGATGTGGATATAAAGGAACCCTCGTGCACTACTGGTAGGAATGCATTTGACATCCTCCTTTGTCAAATATTAATTGAGCATTGAGTATGGAGTTTCCTCGAAAAATTAAAAATGTAACTTTCATTTGACCCAGTAATCCCATTTCTAGGAATATATCACAAGAAATAAGAAACACCAATCAGAAAAGACATATGTTCATAGCAACACACTTTACCATAGACATGATTTGCAAACAGCATAAGTGCCTATCTGCAGTGAGTGAATTAAAAAAAAATATTGGTACATCTACACAATGGAATACTATGCTGCTGTAAAAAAGAAAGAACATTTACCATTTGCAACAGCATGGATGGACATGGAGAGCCTTATGCTAAGCGAAATAAGCGAGTTGGAGAAAGATAAATATCACATGATCTCACTCATTTGTAGAATATAATGAAGAACATAAACTGATGAACAAAAATAGATCCAGAGACAGAGAAGCATCAAACAGATTATCAAACACTAGATGGAATGCAGGTAAGGTGTGGGGGGGTAATAGATCAGCAAAGGACTTTTTTGCATGCATATAATAACCAATGGACATAAACACTACGGAAGTGAAGGCATTTGCAAGGGTGGGGAGGTAGCTGGGGGAAGATCAATGGGGGGAAAAGGACACATCTGTAATACTATATGTAATACTTTAAACAATAAATTTTTTAAAAAGATAATTTATTATACCCTCTTCAGAAAATAATAAACTCCTATCAGTTATCCTAATACATGCAAATGTATTAAAAGTTTTTACTGAAATCATTGCATTGTTTCAATATGCTAAAAATGTAGCTAGTCTCATGTAGAGAATGTCATTTTAAAATTTAAGATGTTGAAAAATGATCCTTGTATTGAATTATGAGAATCACTGAAAACAATAGATTTTTAGAATATACTTTATGTGAATATAATCACCACTATTTTTAATTTTATATAGTCATCTTCTTAACAGCACCTTTTTTGCCTCCCCAGCTCATCCAATGGAACCCCTGAAAGATCTCTCAGGAGCCAGTTGGCTGACTAGAGCATAATTTGAAATGATAACAATTATAGGCAGCCTTTATTGGTCACTCAACACTACCCCAGGCACCTAACACATCTCAATATACTCAATCTCTGCTAGAAATGCATGAGGAAAGTACTATTACTAGCTCCATTTTATAGATGATAAGAGAGAAACACAAATTCACCCAATAGCAAATGGCAGGGATGAGATTCAAACCTAGGCCTTCTACTCCTGGGATTGCCCATTTAGAGAATTTTACTTCTTCAGTTTCAATATCACTTATCTAACAGAAATACAGTATATCTAAGGGGAAAGCAAGGACAAGAGAGATTTGGTGACTTTCCCAAAGTCACAGGTGCAATATGGTAGCAGAATTAGACCTAAAACCCAATTTGGCAACTCTTCCTGTATAATAAAAGGCTAAATAGACCAAACGGTGGAGTGACCAGTCGCTATGATGCACACTGACCACCAGGAGGCAGATGCTCAATGAAGGAGCTGCTCCCTAGTGGTAAGTGTGCTCCCACAGGGGAAGCACCTCTCAGCCAGAAGTCATGTTCAAGGCTGGCAAGCACAGCAGTGGTGGTGGGAGCCTCCCCCACCTCCATGGCAGCACAAAGGATGTCCAACTGCTGGCTTAGGCCCACTTCCCAGGGAGCAGGCCTAAACTGTTAGTTGGACATCCCTTCAGGGCTCCCAGACTGTGAAAGGGTGCAGGCCGGGCTGAGGGATCCCCACCCCACAAATTTGTGCACCAGGTCTCTAGTAGTACAGTAATGTTTCATATGAACCACCATGAGATTGGAATGTAGACATTGGCAATTTTTACTTTCTTTAGCCTTGTTTCTTATTTTATTAACTAAAAGGCATTTATTTACTCATCTTCAACAAACTTTTTTCTTTAACATCTTTTGAGTTTTTTCCCATCCTTCCCATTATCCCTTCAAATCAATATTGCTTTCCAAACTACTCTTTAAAAACATTCATGCATCTGAATTTATCTAAAAATGTACATTTATGCCAAATCCTTTGTTTAAGGAGGGAGGAAATAAATAAGTTACAGAGTAATATTGAAAATTAGCAATAAATATATAATGAATGGAACAGTGAAGTAACTGCACAATATTATGTCATTGGTTAAGTACAACAAAATTATTCCAATTCTAAGAGAAAAGTTACTCTTCCATTTAGGGAAAATTAAGTGTATTTTGATGTATAGAGTATGCTTATAAATGTTAGCTATTAGACAGCTTAATGACAATATCATGATCATATGGTCCCTTTCATGTATGTACACATTAATAGCTCTTTTTATGGCTTTCCTGTGTGTGTGGGTGTATACATTTTCCCATAATAGTTGTGATTTCACCAAGGCACACACATACTACTTTGTATGGTATTCAAGTTGCATATAATTGAAATAAAAAAAATACAAAGATAAGTAGTACATATATCTTCAATGTTTGATTACATACTTGAAATAAAAAAGAACACTGTGAAATAGTGACTATTAGAAAATGGGATTTAGGGGTATTCAGTTTTTATTTTATAATGGGATTTATCTTTACTTACTCTTTGACCATAGAATTAGTAAAACTCTGTAGGAGATACTACTAAAAGTGTAGTACATTCTAAATATTACACTATAACATTTTCATTATTTGTTTGATAAGAAAACTTTTAGGAATACATCTGCTCACATAATATTTTGCAGATATACAGAAACTCTATGTTGTTGTTTTTTTTAATACAGAAACTCTTTGATTCCTGATCTTGACAATTTGAAAAATATTTTTCTTTTTCTATGCAATCATTTTGCTATATGCAATACTCTCAGTGGGATTTAGCAGCAGACAACAGAGCATAAGTGGCAATTCTAACTGAAAGTACGGCACTTGAACTCTTGCATGTATGCAACACAAACCACTGAGGCCTGGGACATTTATCAGCTTAAGAGACCAAAAACCAAGCATAAGTAGATACAGATGTACACTTGACAAACAGCTTGACCACATTTGGTTCTAAAAAAATCACACACACATGTTTGACATTAAATAGCTCATGAGAGTATGGCACTCTGAAAATAGGCCACAGTTTCTAAATAATCCCCCTCTGTTTTTAATCACAATTAATGAACTTTCTGAGGACAAAACAGATTTGATATGAAATAGCTGTATATAGGGAATGGTGGGAGGAAGTTTTTCACCTTATATTTCAACAGAAGAGTGCAATTGTATTCTGATAGAAAGACTACCGAGGCCTGGGCACTTGGAGAAGGGGGAACTGTTATTATGGTGGCAACTGTGGCTATATGCCATGTCACTGGAAGATAAAATAGTCCTAAGAGAAACATAGGTGTTGTCTGCCCCTTGTGATGATAGGGATAAAGATCACTTTACCAGAAAATTGAGAACAGAAGTGGCCTCCAGATGTAAGAAAAAAGAGAGAGAATTGGCAACCATGTTAATTCCTGCTAATTCACAAAAATAAAATCTTTCTGACATGAATGATCAGGAGCAGAACATTTTATTTCATAAAGCTATTAAATGACTTGCATTTGAAATATTAAATTAAAATATCTAGTGTTGATAAGATTATTAAAAGTTCTTAGAAATCTACTGAACTATATACCTGGCAAGAAAGTTAAAGACTTGTGTAGAATCATCCTTAAATTCTGGTACACATTGGAATCACCCAAGAAGCTTTAAAAATCTAGATTATCAGTCCATACTCCCCAAACTAATTTAATCAAAATATTTTCTAGGCATTTCTATTTTCAGGCATTAGTATATTTTAGAACTTCCTACATGATCCTAATGTACTACTGAGTTTGGGAACCAGTGTTTTAGTGTAGTAAATAGGGTTTCTTTTAGTGATTTCCTGATACAGATTAAAGAATGAGTTGTTTTAGAAACAGATCAAATTGAGTTAAGCATTTTCTCTAATTCCTACTTATTTCTTATTTATCTTTTAAGTGAGGATAATGATCCATACCTCATTAGGAATCTGTGAGACTTATTAAGCTTAAGACATTTGAAAAAGGAAAGTTCTTAAGAAACTAGTGGCCCGGTGCACATTAGAAGAGGATTAATTAGAGGAAATATTTTAATATTTCCATTTTCCCTTTCTCTATAATATTGCTATTTGCCCTTTCTCTATAATGAAAGAAAATTAGTAAAATGTATATGAAAATCTTCCTCTTGTCAGAGTCTAGGGTGTGCTGCGGGACCCAGAGTCAAGTCCCTGCTCACCTGAGGCACCTCAAAAGGTCGCAACACACAGACCTGGCCGGCCCCATCCCCATTGGGAGAGATCCAGACCCAGCCAGCACCACCCTTGTAAAGCCCCACTGGGTGGGGAGTGCAGCCTCAGGTCCTCCAGTATACTCTCAGGTCCCCTGGCCTGGTGCCAGAGCAGTGGGCCATGGCCTGAGGTCCCCCGTCAAGCCCTGCTGGGAAGGGGTTGTGGTCTGAGGTCCCCAGGCCTGGCATGGGTGTGTGGGGCGTGGCCTGAGATCCCCTGTCAAGCCCCACTGGGCAGGGAGCCCAGCACGACTGCAGCCTCAGTTCCCTGCTCCTTAAGGCTTGTTACAGGAACTTGGCCTCCCCTGTGGGCACAGACATCTTCTGTTATGGAATCCCTACCTCTGCTGTGATTATGGTAAATTTGCATATTCCCTCTTTATTAGATAGGATGTAGCTCTGGTTAGAGTGTTGGCCATGGATGGCAGGATCACAGGTTCAATTCCCCACCAAAGGCACGGGTACTGGGGTGCATGCAGGAAGCAACCTATTGATGTGTTTCACTCATGTTGATGTTTCTCTCTCCATATCTCTCCCTCCTTCCTTCCCTTCTATCTCTGTGGAAAAAAAATTCTCAGGTGGGGATTTTTAAAAAATTGAGTTACTTTTCTTTTCTCTACACATTTATACTACCACTCTTGACACTGGCACTGGACCCATTAAATTTATTTTATCTTCTTTTACTCTTGTTTTTTTTTCTTTCTTTACCTCACTTAAGGCCCTTCCCATGCACTTTAATTTATTTTTTTACCTTCTTCTTCAATTTAACTTCTTTTGTTTTTACCATCTCTCTTTGTTAAAGTTCCACCTCACTGATGGAACTTAATATAGACTTTGAGAGCTTGTTTTCATGTACTCTGTGGCAATTTTAGTCCCAGGTGGATTTTGCCTTGGATCAGTTGGTTAGGCACCATCCTGTACACCAAAAGGTTGCTTCCCATTGAGAGCATATGCCCAGGTTGTGGGCTCGATCTCTGGTAGAGGGTGTGCAGGAGGCAGCTGATTGATTTTTCTCTTTCTACATTTCTCTTTCTCTCCCTAAAACATCAATTAAAAAATCTATAAAAACAAAACAAGCCCTAACCGGGTTTCTCAGTGAATAGAGCATTGGCCTGTGGACTGAAGAGTCCCGGTTCAATTCTGGTCAAGGGTTCATGCCCACACTTTGGGCTGGACACCCAGTGTGGGGCGTTCAGGAGGCAGCCAACCAATGATTATCTCTAATTACTGATGTTTCAATCTCTCTCTCCCTCTTCCTTCCTCTCCAAAGTCAATAAAAATATTTAAAAAAACAAAAACAAAAAATACTAGATGGATTTCAATAGTTCACTTTTTTCTTCCTCTAGCCTTTATGACAGCCAATCTCAAAAGAATACAAACATCATTTCAGATATATGCTTTTGTCACTAGGTGGTGCTGAGTACACATTAGTTAACCTGTGTTTAAATGACTTCTAAAACATTCAAAAACCTATCAAAACAAAACAAAAACAGATGGATTTCAACAGTTCACTTTTTTCTTACTCTAGCCTTCATGACAGCCTATCTCAAAATACAGACATCATTTCAGATACATGCTTTTGCCACTAGATGGTGCTGAGTATACATTAGATATCTTGTGTTTAACTGACTGTCCTACTGAAGATCAAAATTTCTTTTGAAACTACATAGAATTTAACAATTTATCAGGAGGAACTGGTGGGAGGGATAGTGGTGGGAGTATTAATATGAGAAAAATTAAACTTGAGTGTAATATTAACTATGATGTTGGAGATTCAATACCATTCATAATATTGAAGAGGTAAGGGTCCCACATATCACACATACAAAAAGAATTGGGTTAGTGGTATAAGAAATATAAATAAGAGTTGTGTCTTTGGGGTGTTTTTTAAAAATATGTTTTTATTGATTTTAGAGAAATATGAAGGGAGAGGGAGATAGAAACATCAATGGGAGGGAATCAACATCAATCAGCTGGCTCTTGCACATCCCCTACTGGGGATAATACTACAACTAAGGCCTGTGGCCTGACTAGGAATCTAACTGGTGACCTATTGGTGCATAGGTCAATGCTCAACCACTTAACCACACTAGCTCAGTTGGGATGTTATTTTTACTGGTATAATCCGCATAGATTTATGAGTAAAATGGTTAAATTATAACATCCCTAAACTAAACTACTATTAGTAGCTAGTGCATTTAATAGTGCTACATAGAATTCATATATCTTTATTTATTTATTATTGTTATTTGTTTATTGATTTCAGAGAGGAAGGGAGGGAGGAAGAGAATGAGAGAAAGAGAGAGAGAGAGAGAGAGAGAGAGAGATCAATGATGAGAGAGAATCATTGATTGGCTCACACTGGGGAGCAAGCTCGCAACCCAGGCATGTGCTCTGACTGGGGATTGAACATTGACTTCCTAGTTTATAGGTCAATGCTTAACCACTGAGCTATGCCAGCCAGGCTATAATTCATATATATGAATAATCTGTTTAAAGGGAAATGGGATTCATTTTCAGTTCTGATTTAGAAATTGAATTCTTGTGATCAAAGGAATAAGTTTACAAGACCTTTTCCACATTTTCAGCTCCAAACCAAAAAAAGCAGCAAAATGAGACCAATGAAGCTATGGCTGCCTCAGGACCAGCTTCATTGACTGATGACCCCTTGCCCTGGTGTTGACCAATCAGTAGAATCTATAACCCTAAAAGGATACAACTAGAAAGCTGAAGTGTATTCTATTAGCACCTTCTCCTGAGACCTCCCCTAAGATTTCCACTTATGAGAGAGAGAGAGAGAGATAAATACCCTCAATACAAAGGAACAAGCACATACTCTTCATCTGGGCAGCACACCCATGCCATTCCTTTTCCTCTCCTTCCCCAACAGGCACATACCTCCTAAACTCCCAGGAAAACCACAAGACTTGCAACCAGGGGATAAATGGGTAGCAGCAGCTCATCCCAGGCTAAGCCTCTGAACCTGTCTCCAAGACCCTCCTTTCTCTGACTTCCCAGTGAGCCACAGGAGCCTAGCCTAGTCTCTCCTGTTGCCTCTTCTATGCCCTTCCTTGTTTCACTGCCCTGAGTGTGTTTTTACCGCAGTCAACAAATTATTGCTTACTTTGCTGCATTTTGTCTCTTGATTGAAATCATTCCTTAAAGAAGATAAGAACCAAGGTCTCATCATCTTGCCACTATCTGAAAAGAAAATCTTTAGCTATAATTAGTTTAAACTCAAGATAAAATTATCATGGATTTAGAGTAGGTGCTAAATTCAATGACTAATGTCTTCATACGATAAAGAAAAGTAGATACAAACACAGATTGTGGACAGAGAAGAAGGCCATGTGAAGATGTAGAGTTGTTACCATAGTTGGCTAATTATTGATTAGGAAAAGGGAGCAGGATAATCAGACATTGTTGAGCATATTTAGGTGGGAAGCAGAGGCTTGTTTGCTCCACCAACAAGCTACAACTGCATACACACTCCAGGGGATAATAGCATTGCCCCACCAAGTGATTAACAACCCTCCCTTCCCCCTCCTGGGTTGTTTGGGGAGTAGAGGGAGATAAGGACATATGCAAATAGCACAGGGGGAGGTGCTAGACCATAGAGTCCTGTCAGTCTAACCTGAGAAAGGGATCATTGGACTCATCTGAAGCCTGTGAAAACTTGAGAAGCTGAGTGATTAGTTTGAAAAAGCTCGGGGTAAAAACTCCATGGGAACAAAGAAGCTCTATTTTACTTGTGACCTACACTCACCCCATGTGCTTGCCTGTTCTCTCCATAGTAGCCATGAGGCCCTAGTAGCCTCATGGCCAACGGCCTTGTGGACTCCAAATGCAGGTTCCAAGTGGAAGCCTGTGTACAGTAGCAAAGCGACAGAATGCAGCTCACTAAATGTTGGACTGAACTAAGCTTTAATATTGAACAGGATGTCTGAACATTTGCCTATTTCTGGCCCAGATTTTCCATTGTGGAAAGATGGAGATGAGACATCCGAGGGACATCCTTTTACTTTTGCATCACAAATAAATATTACCACTAGACGTCATCATCTTCCCTTTTGGATCCTAGAAAATGCTTTTCCTCATGACACCACAAGAACCCACTTCTACCAGCAACATAGTGAGATACATAAATCTTTGCTGCCACAAACTATGGGACACCAATGATTTCAGACAATCACCAGAAACTAAGAAAGGGTCATGGGATGGTTTCTCAGGGCTTCCAGGAAGCAACAACTCAATTGTGCCAACAATTTGATTACAGACTTTTGATCTTCAGTTATTGTTGCAGAAAGACCAAAAAACTAAGCGACACTTTGAAGAGGTGGAGAAATCAGTTTTAATAATGAGCGCAGTCTCCAGGGACAAAGATCCCAAATCCAGAGCAGCCCTAGCACAGGAGAACCTTGCTTTACAGCTGCCCCTAGAGTTCATTGATTTGCAAATATACTCCCTCCCCCAAGGCCCTGAAGGGAGGATTCTTTTTATCTACCCTTCCCTCAGGTATGCTTAGGTTCAAAACAAGGCCCCATGCTTTTCCAGGGACAGGGCTTTGTTTGGTTTAATGGCCTAACACTCCTTTGCAGAAGCAGCCTTCCTCCTCATTATGAAATACAAAATTGCTGTTGTTTCAAGCCACGTCATTTGTGATAATTTATGTCAGCTCTAGGAAATTAATACAGATACCAAGAAAAATTGGCCTTCAAATGTATCTCATAAACTCAGTAGCAAAATTAGTAAGTGAATTATACACATTTTACAAAATCCTAAAACCTGCAGTAGGCAAAGCAAGTAAATGTCACCCTTAATAGAATATTCCAGTACTAGCTGGTGTTTCTTAATGGTTAGAGCATTCAGCCCATGCACTGATGGGTGGTGTGTTTGATTCCAGATCAAGGGCACATACCTGAGTTGTGAGGTTCACTCCCCAGCTCCTGGTTGGGGCAGTTGTGGGAGGCAACCAATTAATGTGTCTCTGTCTCTCTTCCTCTCCCTCCCTCACACTTTCTCTGAAAAGCAATGGAAAAAAATATCCTCTGGTGAGGATCAACAACAACAACAAAAAAAGTGTTCCAGAATGAATAATGTAAAAGAAGCAAAATCATTTCTCCTTCTACACTTCTGCATTCTTGGCTGAGACATTTCTATAATCAAAGACAAATTAAATTAACAGGAAAAAATTATAATAATCAGAAGTTTAATAATACACATACCTCCTATAAACATGGGAGAGTCTAGGAAAACTGAGTATCTCTCTCAAATAACTGAAGTCACCACCACCACCTTAAATTAAATCTTCAGCTGAAGACAAAAACTATTGGGGGTTGCCAGTTATGGGAGATTGCCAGGAAAAGCACAGCAAACATGGGTAAGGTTCTTATGCAGATTTAAATTACCTTCTGTGTGGATAAGAATTTCTGGAGATAAAGTCATCTCCCTCTTCCTGGTATATTTATAAAATATATAAAGAACTCATACAGCTTCAAAAAAAAGAAGGAAAAACAATTCAATTTGTTAAATGGGCAAAGTACCTAAATAGGCAATCTCCAAAATTGTCATACAGATGGCCAAGAGACATTAAAAATATTCAAAGTAATCATCCAAGAGGTGCAAATTAAAACCAAAATGAGGTATCACCTCACCCCTATTACAATGGCTACCATCAACAAATCAACAAATGGCAAGTGCTGGGGAGGGTGTGGAGAAAAGGGAACCCTAGTTGGTAGGATTGCAAATTAGTGCAGTCACTATGGAGAACATTATGGAGTTTCCTAAAAAAATAAATATGGAACTGCCCTTTGACCCAGTGATCCTACTTTTAAGAGTATATCCTAAGTAATCAGAAACAGTTATCAGGGAAAAAAATATATGCATCCTATGTTCATAGCAGCACATTTTACTATAGCTAAAAGCTGGTAACAGCCCAAGTGCCCATCAGTAGATGAGTGGGTAAAAAAGTTGTGGTAGATTTACACCATGAAATACTATGCAGCTGTAAAAAACAAAGATCTTTTAACCTCTGAAACAACATGGAGGAACATGAAGAATATTATGCTAAGCAAAATAAGCCAGTCAGAGATCTCACTCATATGTGGAATCTAAAGAACAAAAGTAAACTGATGAACACAATAAGTCCAGAGATATAGATACATGGAACAGACTGATGAATCTCAGAGGTAATTTGGGGTTGGTGGGTGGTTGGGAAAATATTAAACAAATAACTTATATGCATATATGCATAACCCATGGACGCATATAATAGTGTGGTGAAGGCCTGTGGAGGGGTGCAGGGGCAGAAAAAAAATAGAAACATCTCTAATATTTTTAACAGTAACATAAATTTTTTAAAAGCTTTGAATGGACCGCATATATCTTTATACTTAGTATATAAAAGCCTAAGCGACCAGCTGATCATTCCACTGTTCAACCGTTTGACCAGTAGCTATGATGTGCACTAACCACTAGGGAGCAGAAGCTCAAGGCACAGGCATGGAAACATGGAACAGATTGATCAATCTCAGAGGGAATGATGGGAAGGGGGAGGGTGGGAAGAGATTAACCAAAGATTTTATATGCATACTAGAGGCACGGTGCACTGGTTGGGTCCCTCAGCAAGAGACCTCACTGGTGCACGAATCCATGCATCAGGCCTCTAAAATTATATATATATTCAGGATTGGGCAAAAGTATATTTACAATTGTGAGTATGTGAAACATAGTGCATATTCTTGTATTATTTATTATTCCATTTTTTCATAGGAACTATAAACCTTATTTTCCCCCACACTGTGCAATCCATTTAAAGATAAGATAATTATTTTTAAACCCACTTATTCCAGCTCAGGGTTGTGGGTGGTCAGAGCCCATCCCTGTGATGGAAGGATATATCACACATATACCCACACTCATTCAAACTAGGACAATTTAGACATGCCAGTCCAACTTATCTGTATACCTTTATGATGTGGGAGGAAATCAGAGCACTCAGAGAAAACCTATGCAGACATGGGGAGAATATGCTACCTCCACACAGTCAGTGGCCTAGGTCAGGAATTAATTTTTTCCTTGTCAACATTATAACAAAACAGTTTGATTGAATCAATGTGATTCAAGGATTGCTGTATATATATCTACCAAATGTCTTAGCCACAATTCAAGTTTCTCCTTAATATAAACTAATCTACCTTTTCAACTTATCTCTCACTAGTTTGTTAAATAATCCATATGCTCTAAAGAAATAGATAATATACTATTGTCAAACTTAATTTGCATTTTATTTTATTGATCTTTATTTTGTTCTGTACCTACACCAGCTATATAGTATCTTCATTTTCTATGTATTCAGGTTATATCTGTATTTTAAGGTTGACACCCTTCCCTGATCATTCAAGATAAAATTAGTCCCTTCTTTAATAAATTCCATTGGCATTTGCTTATAATTCATTTGATACTATACATTTAATCAAATTATAGTTATTTTTGAACTTATAAATGCATAGAATGTTCTAGATAGAATAAACTTAGGGAATGCATGTCTCTATATATGTACAGCTTATGTAGGGTCCAGAGCAGACCTCCCCCAAATCTCCCACGATGGTATTGTTTTGAATTAAAGTTACTTAAGAAATTGCCAGTTTAAGAACACTCTGACCTCTATTTCTTTCTAGGTTCCCCCTTGAAGTAGGAGATAAATCTCCCATATGAAAGGAACCCTCCCTGCACCTAAAAGCTAACAAGAGAAACAGTGGTATTACAAGAGTCAGGGAATCCAAGGCTGAGTAATGTAGGAAAACAAAAATTGTAATTTTTTTAACTTATTTACTACCCAAGTCAAAACTTCACTTAGATTCATCACGAATGAGTACCTAAACCCATGTTTCTTTGTCCTGTTAAATCTTCACAAATTTATTTCTTTGTTTAAAAAAGCAAAACAGACTTCCTACTTCAATAATTTCTCTGAGTATCATTTATGATCTCCTGTGTGCAAGTATTTATGTGGTTTTTCACCTGTTAATCTACCTTACATAAATTTTAATATTAGTTAGGCAACAAGAACTCAAGAGAAATATGGGGAAATTTCTCCCACTGTGACACTTGTTTGATGCAACGAATCACTAGGAAATGTGTCCATTGAAAAGCTAGATTCCTGAATGCCATCCTAATTCTACATAAGAATCTCCAAGATCTGGGGATTTCTACCTTTAACAATGATCCAGGTGAGTTCATCACCACTCAAATTTGGGGAAAATTTGCAAAGTCTAGTCACCTGATATATAAGTGGAGTAACTGGACTCCTCTGCCTGAAAATAAGCACCTTGCTCAGATATCACAAGCAAGATCAAGACCAGTGCTAAAGTAGCATGCTCTTTCCAAGACCTACCTATCCCATCCAAGATAATGAGTCTTATAGGAAGAACTGGGTCTTTGGCTTCCCCCACACCTGTGCTATTTCATAATAAATTGCACATAACCACTTGAAAAATGTGTGATGAATTAATTTTAGGGATAGACTGCAGACTCTATGTCCATAGCTTCCAAATAGGTAAATAAAAATCGTACTATTTTTACAAGTAGTTTTATAAATGAAAACAGATTAAAAAAAAAAAAACAGAGAAAAATGAATAGACATGCACTTTATTTTGAATAAGTAATGACACTTTTATTCCCAAAAATTCCTTCCCAATGTTCTCCTGTCATTTGTCAGGGACTATAAAATAGGTTCATTTCAACTTGATGACTTGGAAATGCATACAGCATTAAATAAAAAGAAAGTCTAGTCCCCTTGTAAACACAAGAGGGAGCTTTGAGATTTGAAAAGATAAATCAAACAGAGGAAGGAAAGCAACAAAATAAAAAACACACACACAGTGTGTGGCTGACAGGGCATATTGTTGTAGGAAATAATGAGCATTCCTCTAAGTTTCCAAACTGTGATATAGGATTATTTCATTAACACTTCAGCCTCTAAGTTTTTGAAGTTCTTCTTTAAAATAATAGTAGTAGTCACAGTAGTAGTAGTAATAGTAATAAAGTGCAACTGTATTTTCTTGGTATCAGCATTTTTCCATCTTTGCTATGTCCCTGCACTTTTTTAAATCTTACAAGCTTAATGTTACTCGATAGGATGAAAGTAGACCATTTCTGAGAGCTGATTGTTTCAAGGGCACTTATCCATTTTATGAGGAATTTCTATCCCTTTCTATCTTCTTTGCTTTAGATAACAGAATAAAAATGAATATATTATAAAGTGTGAAATCCTGTCAGAAAAAAAATGGCTCTTTATGCTATCTGGCATCCTAAGATGTAGACAGAAATCTATGTTAAATATAAACAGATATTTTTACCTAAAAATAAAAGTAACTACATTTAAAAATAACTTACCACATACTAGTCACAGTAATAAGGACAAATATACATACATTCAAACATGCATACATACATGTTCTAAGTATTTCATTTAGTGTCCATAATATTTGATAGTTTATTCAATAACCACAAAATAGTCACAAGAGAGGTGCTTTTATTTCAGTTTTACCAAATAGGAACCTGAAATATAGAAACTTCAATTTGTCAAAATGAAATGTCAGTAAATATATAAGCTTTGATTCAAATTCTGATCTGCCTGACACCATATCCTAAGCAATAACCTTTTATTACTGTAAGTATGTTTGTAAGTGCAACCATATTAATCTCACCTGGGAGTATGTAAGGAATATAGGGTATCTGACCCCACTCAAAACTTCTCAATCAGAGAATTCATTTTAACAAGTCTCCTGTCACAATCTAATAGCAAAAATCCCCCCAAAAATCAAATTTAAAAATGAACAGAGTGACTGAATAGACATTTTCCCAAAGATGACATACAGATGACCAACAGGTACATAAAAATATGCTCAGCATCATTAATCACCAAGATAATGCAAATCAAAATGACAATAGGAAATTACCTTACACTTGTCAGAATGACTATCAACAAACAACAAGCATTGGTTAGGTTGTGGAGAAAAGAGGACACTTTGGTACTGTTGGTGGTAATGTAAATTGGCACAGCCACTATAGAAAATAGTATGGCGAGAAACAAGATGGCGGCATAGGGTAGACACCGTATATGCAGCTGTGAACAACTATTTCAGAAAAACCACGAAAAGAACACACGGACACCACTCGCACCCACAGGACGGCTGGCTGAGTGAAAATCCTACAACCAGAGAAGAGTCTGAGACTCAGAGCAGCAGCGGAAGCAAAGTACAGAGGTACGGAGGCGCGCGCA
>PVJC01011787.1:0-40913 GCA_004026665.1 Murina feae
CCCCCCCCCACCCCCCGCAGCATCTGCATAAAAGGCTCCATCGGAGTGAGACATCCTTGGGAGCCTGAGTGGTGTTGCTTGGAGACAACTGGGCAACAGATCTAGGTTATTTAAAGGAGACGGGGTGGGAGGGAAAGGGGTGGCAGCCTGTTTATTCAGGGATGGATGGTCTCCCTGCTGCAGGGGTTGGCAGACCCCTCTCACCCCCTCCCCCTCCCTCCGCCTCATTATTCCCAATGTCCAGGGCCTGGGATTGTGCAGTGAGACGCAGCGGAAGGCCGCTTGGAGCTCCTTTCTGCTAGCGGTGGGGGCAGGGGATTCTCTGCTGTTCTAAGGAGGCACCAGGCAAGTGCTGGCTAGTGGGGGAGGGGAGAGAAGGGGAAGGCAAGGGACGGAGCCTCAGAGGGTTCTTTGCACGACGACAGTAGCCACAACTACTATTATGAATTGAGCTAACTGTCCAACAGCTATTTGTTAAGGGTTCATTTAGTCTCAAAAGTCTGTTAAGGTAGG
Source organism: Murina feae (assembly GCA_004026665.1). Lineage (NCBI taxonomy): Eukaryota > Metazoa > Chordata > Mammalia > Chiroptera > Vespertilionidae > Murina > Murina feae. The sequence goes on from PVJC01011787.1 coordinate 514, forward strand.
TACGACTCTCCCCATTTTATAGACATGGAAACGGGCTCAGAGACTTGCCTGAGGTCACACAGATAGAAGTGGCAGAACTGAATTAAAACTCACGTCTGTCTAGTGCCAAAGCTGGAACGTGTCACTGCGCATTGCTAGAGTCTGTGGGTCCCCCACAGGACATGCACTTGCACCCTGAGCCCACCTGGAAGGTCTGGCTGAGTGCCCCCCAACTCCCCTAGTACTCTGGTCTCACTTCCTGCCGCCCCCTTCCCCAGGAAACACATTACTCTAAAAGTTTACTTATCTGCCTCTCCCACAGGACTGTGAGCACCTAGGGCAGGTGGGTTCTTGCTCATCTTGGCCCTGAGCCCAGGGTCAGGCACATAGTAGGTGCTTAAAGAATGTCCCTTGGAGCTCGGACACTGAAGCAGCTCTCCCTGAAGCAGGGGTTCTCACTCTCTCCCTGACAGCCCTGTGGGACCGGAAGACAGTGTCCTGCCCTGGAGACTTCTGGGCTCCAGCTGGACAGACGCAGACCTCTCAGCCTTTCCCTAGGAGTGGGCTTCAGAGCTGTAGCCTCTTGCTGTCTGGCCAGAATTCAGCACCCATGTTCCTGGGCAGGCATGGTCTCATCAAGGGGGGGTAGGGAGTGGGGGGGGTTCACCATGGCCTTGGCTGGGGTGGTGAAGGCTCCTGGGTGTGGGGGCATCTGTCCCTGGGTGGCCTAGGACACCCCACTAGAAGGAGGACAACTCTAGCTTTTAAAGAAAGGGCAGCTCAATCTGGGCTGGGAGAATTGTGGGGTGGAGCAGGAGTAGGGAGCTGGGGCCAGACTGGGAGGGACAAGCCAGGAGAATGCATATGGTGGGGACAAGTCAATACGTGTGTGAGTCCTGGGTTCGTGCTGTTGGCAGCGCTGTCCCCTCACCCTCTTCCAAGCCCAATGCAATCTTACACTTTGTGGGACTTATGGCCTATCTTCAGCCGTACTTATTTATCTAATAATGATGACCATAAAGGGTGGAGCTGCATTTTTAACTCATTGCCTCATGGGAGCCCCTTAGCCACATGCTCCAGTAAATGCCTTTGTTGCCCTTTTATAGATGGGGTAGCTGAGGCTCAGCGACCGCCATCATTTCTAAAGTAGCCCCACCAGTGCACTATTCTAGACCATCCTGTTGCATTATCTTCTTCATAGCATGAGTCACTCAGAAATTACCTGTTTTTGCTTACTTGTTAATTATATCCCTCACCCACACCCAATTAAATGTCAGCTCTATGAAAGTTGGACCTCATCTGCCTGTTCACCTCTCAGGGCCTAGAACAGGGCTTGAAATATGGAAGGGGCTCTGTTAATGTTTGTTGACTGACTGACTGATGAATGAATGAACTATTTGTTGAATGAAGAATGAGTCAGGATTCCTTCTCCCTTTAAAAAATGTTATTTTTATTGATTCCAGAGAAGAAGGGAGCGAGAGAGACAGATACATCAATGATGAGAGAGAATCGTTGATTTGCTGCCTCCTGCACGCCTCCCATTGCGGATCGAGTCTGAAACCCGGGTATGTGTCCCGACCGGCAATTGAACTGTGACCTCTTGGTTCATAGGTTGATGCTCAACCACTGAGCCATGGCAGCCAGGCCCTTCTCCCCTTTTTCTCTTCTTCTGATGGAGCACTCTCCCTTTAGAACTTGAGGATGTTCTGGAGACAGACTCACCCTCCTCCCACATCTCCTGGGCTCTCTTGAGTCAGGGACTGAGTGGTGCTGGGGATGGAAGGGCGGTCCCCCTGCTCTGGGGCACCTCATCATTCATGGAGCATCTGCAAACTGCAGGTCGCAGGTGAAATGAGTTTTGTGCAACGCGATCAGCAAGACCAAAAAGAAGTAGGACAGAATCAGGATGCATCACACACAGGAAGGCTAAGTGTGAGTGTGTGTGCGAGTGTGTGTATAAAACACACACATATTTTTTTCTCTGTGGACCTACTGGTCCAATGTAAAATGTATTGTTTACTTTGACTCTTGGTCAAAAATGTTTGAAAGCAATGTGTGACTTTGGGAGGTGGCAGATGTCATCCTTGGGCCTAAGGGCACAGCCGATAAAAGGAATAATCTTGCTTTTAATTGTAATGCCAATTACTGGACAGACATTTTGTGCCCGGCAGGGGTGCTCAGAGGTAATGCGGGAAGGAGTCCAAGCGCAGACAGATCCTGGGAGCCAGGAAAACTACCCCGAGGAGGTGGAACCTGAACTCAGCCTCCAAGAACCCCTCTGCCCTGGCAGGTTCAGGGCTGGGTCAGAGTGTGAGTCCAGGTGGCAACAACAGTAACAATAACAAGAGCTGTTGTGCCAGTGAGCTCTGGCCGAGTGTCAGGCCCCTTTAATCCTCCAGACAGTCCCAGGAGGCAGGGTCTGCTGGTCACAAATTTTGCAAACGAAAATAATGAGACTTTCCCTGACCGGTTTGGCTCAGGGGATAGAGTGTCAGCCTGCGGGCTGGGAGGTCCCAGGTTTGATTCTGGTCAAGGGCATGTGCCTTGGTTGTGGGGACATCCCCAGTGGGAGGTGTGCTGGAGGCAGCTTGATCAATGTTTCTCTCTCATCTATGTTTCTAACTCTCTATCTCCCCCTTCCTCTCTGTAAAAAAATCAATAAAATATATCATATATATATATATAAACACACACACACATACATACTTCATAGAATTTAAGAACTACAAAAATCTGCTATTAAAAAAAAGGAAATAATGAGACTTGGAGAAATGTTATGTTTTTGGGGGACGGGGTCACACAGTGGTTAAGTTGCTGAGGCTGGATCAAGGGCAGCTCCAAGCCCGTGTCTTTAAGCAGCTGGACTGCACACAGAAGGGGCCTGAATAAACGAGGGGTGCTGGGTCCTGGGGACTGGGCAGTGGGCCTGGAAGGACCTCTGGAGTGACAGCCACAGCAGGACCGAGGCAGCCAGGGCAGATGGAGATGGGTCTCTGTGGGGACTTGGGCAACAGGCTTGCACACCTGAGGCTCAGAGATCATCTGCCTCAGGGGAAGCCTGCAGGCTGCAAGACACCCACCCTGGAGGGCCTGCGTGGGCCCCAGTTCCTGGCAATACCGGGGCTTTGGGCAGCAAGGCCAGGTTGGCTCCCTGCCCTGACACTGTCCATTCCTCAGACCTAGTGTCCCTAGCTGGGGCAGGCTTGGTGGGGAACCAGGAGTGGAAGAGAGCAGTAGGGTCTGTTTCTCGTCTTTTGTCAAGTCTCATCTTTGCTGGTGTGGACCCAGCTCCTCTGCCTTCCAGCGAGTCATTTGTGCCTGTCAGGAAATCATTCCCGGCTTGAGCATTGCCATGAGGGAACTGGGGGTACCCTACAGTTTATTTTTCTGTACAGGGACCAAACTTGGGGGTTCTCTCCCAGGAGCACCAGCGCCTTGTTTGCTTGGGCAGAGGGGGCTGTGGATGGCCACAGCAGTTCTTCTGGAAGTACGAGTAATGGGGTTACTCACTATCCTTTGCAGCAGCAGCCTGATTTTGGACTGTAGTAGGTTGGTTTGTGCGTGTGAGGCACACAATCACATATACACACATGCTCATTTGTACATCCACGTTCACTTCTATTGGACACTTGCACAAACATGCACTCCCTTATTCACATCTTTGCAAATCTGAGTTCACGCATGAGCAACGCAAGCACAGATGTGTGCACACACAGCACGCTTTTATACACAGGACCCTGGCCTTCACTAGACAATAAGGTGGTCTCTTGGGTGCTTGTGCATGTGGGGGGAGGGGGGTGGTTAGGCTGGTAGGGTGCTGGCTGAGTGGATGGAGGTCCTGTTCTGGGACCATGGCTCCTCTCCCAGGGATTTTGGGTTCTGCTCTGAGCATCGGGCCTCAGGGAGTGTCTGTGATAGTTTGGGCAGAGAGAATTGGCCCAGCTGTTCTTCCCTCTGCCTGGGGCTGGGGAGAGGGCCTTCTCTTGGGTATACCCAGGGCTGCTCCGTGTCCCTCTTCTTTCCCTCAATATGCAGCTCCCTCCCCCTCCCAGGCCATGGTGGGGCAAATCTGGTCCTGAAGGCTTTCTTGTTGTTGAGGGCACCCCCAACACCATAGCCAGCAGGTAGCTAGGGACACAGGTCTTGGCAGAGCCTCAGGACTGGGGGTGAGCTGATGGGCTGGACATTGTGGTCTGGATCCAGTCTGTGGTTTGTCTCTGAGACACCTCTAAAACCCCAGGCCTCTACTTTTCCTTTCCCTTCCCTTCCCTCCCTCCCTCCCTCCCTCCCTCCCTCCCTCCCTCCCTCCTTCCCTCCCTTCTTTCTCTTCCTCCTCCTCCTGATTCAGAAGAAGAGTTTCACTAAAAACAAGGTGGAGGGAAAGGAGAGATACATCACAGGAGCACACACTGATGGAGAGTATGGCTCATGAACTGTTGCTGGGCCCCGCTTATTACAGAGGGCTCTTCATACAGGTACAGAGTTGATTTCTTTGCTTTCCACCGTGGCCCAGCCTCTACTTCTGGGGCTACCAGCTGAGCTCGAAGGTTGTCTGTTGGAGCCACAAGGGCTGTGATTGTTGGCTCTCCAGGGGACACCTCCGGCCTGGGCTTTTCCGCTTGATTCAACAAGAACACCTGCTCTTGCATGGTGGGTACAAACGAGTGAATGATGGTGTGCTAGGCACTGTTATGGGACCAGAGATGGAGTTTTGTCCTCCAGGAGCTCAGTCTAGAGAGCCAGCCAGCCATGTACTCCAGCATCTGCTAGACAGTGGGCTGGGGGGGGGGGGCTGTGAGTGTGTGTATGTAAATGTGTGTGTGTGTATATGTGTGCACATGCACTCATGTATGTGTGCATGCACATGCTAGTGCATATGGGCAGCCCTACCTCAGTCCTGGCTGAGTTATGCAGAACACTGAGCATCCTCATGAGGGCGGGACCTCAGTTGGGGAGTTGGATGGCAGGAGGGGTGGGTTATGGGGTTGTGGTCCGAGGGAGAAGGGAGGGAGCTGTGTCCATGGATGGTGCCTACAATGTGATGCACATTAGGCCAGGGCATCACCCCCTGCTTCCTGGCTCCTCCACGTCTCTTTGAGGGAGGACAGGCCATCTTTTGGATGAGGAACTTGGAGATCAAAGAGCTTATGTCACTTTTTCCAGACCCCGCAGCCGGTAAAACCATGAGCCAGTTTGAGCCTAGATCTGAAGGTCAGATCTGCTTCCCAGAGCGCTCCCGGGCGTTCTCTGCTCTTCTCCTCCTGGCACATCTTATAGGGAAGGTGGCCTGGAGCCCAGGGCAAGTCTTCCTGGGCCCGTGTCCGCATCCACTAAAACAGGGGTAGTAAAAGCACTTAACCCATAAAATCATCCGGGTGGAGCACGTGAGACCGAGGCGCTGGGGGCCTGGTACGCACCTCAAATGACAGCCTCTTCTCTGGTCTATTTATGCTCAGGGCTCAGGGGGACTGCGGGGCCTGAACGCCCTCTCCCAGCCGGGCGCTTTCTGGCCTGACTTCGGACAGAGGTGAGGCCTGAGCTGCCTTCCTTACGGAGGACCTGGGCTCCATCCGCTCCTGCTCTGGTCCAGGCTGGGGGCGAGGTAGGTAGTGACAGGTGAGGAATAAGGATTTCCCGAGCGCGGAGCGGAAAGAGGAAGTGACTCACCCACCACAACAAAGCCCGACTCCGGAGAGGAAGCGCGGCGGAGAGTGAACGCACGTGGATGCCCACGGGAGCGCGTGCGAGGGCTGGCCTGGCTGGGCTGCGGCGCAGTGACCACCCCGCAGCGCGGAAGGCGGGCGCAAGCTCCCGGGGGGGGGGGGGGGGGGATTGCGCGGGCACCCAGGGGAGCCCAGGGGTGGGGGCCGAGGGACCCCCTTCCCTTCCAAGTGTCTTGCCAGACATTCCCTTGTCGCCTCCGGGGCGGAGGGGCGCACAGGGTGCTGTTCCAGGGCCCGCCCCGAGGCGCGCGGGGTGGCGAGGCCCCGAGAGGGCAGCCGCCTGGACTGGGCTGCACCGGGCATAAGCGCTCCGGGCTCTATGGGGCGGAGCGGCGAGGGGAGCCAGGCGCCCATGGCACTTGCTTCTTTCTCCAGCCGGAGGCGGGAGGGAGGGTTTGGGTATCTTCCAGACGAACAGAATTCACGGCCAGCGGAGAGGAGCTGGCTTCCCAGGCATCTCCCCCGCCCCAAACTTCTCCTCCCGCGCGGGGTGGGAGGGCGGAAGGAGGAAGCGGGCGGGAAGGTGGGGCCAGCCGTCCCCTCCCGCCTGGAGCCGCGCGCTGGGCGCCCATCCGGACGCCGCTCGGGTGAGTGTGTCTTTAAGTCCGAGCCCCCACCCCCCCTGTCGGCCGGGGCCGGGGCTCGGGCTGCTCGGGGGGCGGCGGGAGCGGTGACCCGCGGCCTCCTCCGGCCGCCCCTCTGCGTCGTGGCGCGGGGCGCGGGGACCCCAGCGAAGCGCCGGGTTGGGTCGCGCCGCTCCGCTCCCACCGCGGCAAGCGCGGGCCCCAGCGCGGGTGGCCGCCCCGCGTCGCCCCGGCCTGCCCGCCTCCCGAGCCGCCGCTGCCCGCGGATGGGCTGGGAGGTTGGGAGGAGCGAGCCGGAGCCCGCGCCGCGCTCGCCCCGCCGCTGCCCGACTCGGCGCCCGCAGTAGCCCCGGCGCAGCGTGCCCACCGCCGGCCGGCAGGTACCGCGCGGGCGAGGGTAGGGCAGATCCGGGACCCCTCCCCACGCTGCGCGCCAGGCTGCTCCGACTACCCGCTCTGCATCCCCGGGAGCTCGGCCTCGGGGCTCCCGGGAAGGAGGGGAGGGGAGAGGGGCTCCCGCCAGACTCGCACGGGACTGGTGCCCGGGAGCGAGCGGGACGCCGCGCGCTGAACTGGGAGCGGATCCCGGGTCGCTGTGTTTGCCGCGCTCTGGGCATCCTCTCCCGAGGTTCTCCTTGCTCCCGGTGAGACCTCCGCCCTTCACCGCGAGAGCTGGGGTGGCCCCTGAGCGGGGAGGGAAGCTGTCGCCTGATCCACACTTGGGGTCCCCCGGCTCATATGTTGGGCCTGTGGAAGGGGGAAAGCCCAGGGGTGCCGGTGGGCACCAGCTTCGATTCTGAGCCACTCTGGCTCTCGCCCTCTGCCAGCCCGGGTCTCCCAGGAGAGCCAGGAGGCAGAGCATGGTGTGGGGGAGACCTGCTGCCTCGTTTCAAGTGGCCGGGATGGCTGGAGCCTGGTCTCTCTCACCGGGAGTCGGAGGTGGAAGCTTCCTGCTCTCATCAAGCTTCTGGGATTCTTTACTTCCCCAACCAGCGGCCCAACGGCGACCCCCCTGGCTTTTCTGCAGAGCAACCTGACCCGGCGACCCAGTGCCTCTTCCATGCCAGGCACTGGCTCTGCCTGGAGGATGGCAGTGTGGGAGGAGTTGGTTGTGTCCTCTGGTGGCTCAGCCCGGTTGGGGAAGATAAGGCAGAAACCACAGTTTGCTGATATGGGGCTTCCATACCAGCCCGGGATTAGTAATGATAGTGTCAATGCCAGGAGGCCACACACAATTCATTGCTAAATGAGTGACATAGGCTGCTTTGGGGGGGGGGGGAGGTGTGATAGTGGCTGGGATCCAGTTCTCCTGCAGTCATGCAAGTTAGGCTTAAAACATTCTGGCTCCATACCCATCCCTTCCTACTTACCTGCTAGTAATGAGGCCCTCTTACTCCCCTCCCCCAACCCCCAGGGACAGGGGGCAGCTGAGGGCTCAGGCATCTCCTTCATAGGCATATGTCCCTCCATCCCCCTCCCAGGTGTTGTTTTTTTTTTTTTTCTCCTGCTGGTAGATTTCTGAAGAAACTCTTTGGACTTCTGGGGTCAGGCTGAGCACCGGACTCTCCCAGCTGCCCTGGGACCTTTGAGGTTTGGGGTCTAGATCCAGCCTTATTGGCGGTTCAGAGGCCAGCCGGGAGGAAGTCCTCACTTCCTTTCTTAAGAGCCTCTATTGCTGGGGGCTGGGGATGAGGTTGGGAGGCTGGAGGAGGCCCTGAACCAGACACTGTTTCCTGTGAGTGCAGACAGGCCCTGTCCGTTCACTGGCCATGGGTGTTGGGGTTGGGGTGTTGGAGGTGGGTGGGTTGGGCAGGGCTGGCTTGAGTGGGAGGTACCTGGGGCAGCGCTGACCTCACGTCTGAGGTTCTGTTGTGTCTGGGGCTCTGCCCTCCCCCAAGGTCCCTGGCACGTTTCCGCTTTTCTGGAAGACTTTGCGGAGGTGGCAGTGTGCTTGTGCCCGCAGCCTTGGGCGCTGATGTAGGAGTGGAAGTTGCTGAGCTCACCCTGCAGCCTTGGCCAGCACCGTGAGCACTGGGGGGAGCATGGCCACCCACTCCGAACAGGTGGTGCACGCAGGGTCACGGCGCACAGGTGGGGAATGCTGTGTGACAGAGATGTATGTGTACTCGGGTTTGTAGCGCGTGGGCAGACAGACAGGAAGACAACGGGGGTGGGCAAGATGTGTATAGGGGCAGACAATGTGAACACAGAAACATGGGTCACAGATGCTGCGTAGACAGATCTGCTCCTTCAGGGGGATTTGCACCCCCCCCACACACATTTGGGAGGCAGATGTGTAAGTGTGCAGACATTTGGGCTACCAACATGGATGTGAGCTGACATTCATGGGCACAAGACATGGGTGAAGCCACATAGGAGGGGCTTGCGTACCTGGGCAGACATGGAGGTGGCTGTGGGCTCCCCGGGGAGACAGACACCTGTACCTGCTGAGTCACCTGAGGCCAGGACACCACAGAGGTGGGTACTGAGATGCAGTCTGAGGTGGGTACTGCTCAGTTGTCCCGTGACCCCAGGTGGTAGCAGTGCTCGGAACTGATCCTGCTTGGGGTGATGGTGCAGGTGCTTTGTGGGGTGGCTTCATCTCTAGACCCCCCCTCGGGTTGGAAGACCCCAGAGGGCTCAGTATTCCCTGTTTGGCTCTGAGAATCATTTGACCTCCTCACTCCCTAGTAACAGGACTGGGTGCATACCTTAGCATGAGCAGGCCTCCCTGGACCTTTGAGTCTCATCTTTCCCGAGTCTCCAGAAGAGAGGCTATGTCCGGGGTCAGGAGATCGGGGGGAGCTGGCTGAGGACTCTCCTTCTGAGCCCAAGCCTGAGGGTGTCTGGTGTGGAAGGGACCATCCCTGGTAGGGAGAGTGTAGCCATGCTGTGAGGTCCTTGATGAAACCGTTGTTCTCCCGTGTGGTCTGCACCTCCCTGGGCTTGGGCAGGGAAGGGGGCCTCCTGCTGTCTGGATACAAGTACCTCTCTCTGCCCACCCTGGAGACTGGCTCTGCTCGAATCACTGGGTGGTGACTTTGGGCCATTTACTGAACTGCTCTGGACCCTACTGACCCCTGACCACACATACTGCCCACCCTCATATGTTTCGGAAGCTAGCCCAGAGCCTAGATACAGCTTGACATTAACATATGACCCTGGGCAAATTACTTAATGTCTTAAATAACTCACTTAAAATGAAATTCCTCATTTAAAAAAATGGGACCAGTGACCCCAGCCCTTGGGGGTGCTGTGAGGGTTAAATGGCAGACAATCTGGGGAACGTATGTGGTCCAGGGTCTGGCACCGAGTCTCGGTCAGTGGAGCTCTGATGGTGAGCCTGGGTCAGGACTGCAGAGCTGCCCCAGCAGCCAGGTGCCCGGCCCTGGGAAGGCTGGACATGCAGGCACCACTTGTTGGAAAGCTGGAGGGCTTTGTCTTCACCCCTGCCCATCAGCCACTCCTGAGCTCGGTGGGACCTCCACACAGGGTTGGGAAATGGCAGACAGGGCCTGCTGCCTTATGGGCCTCTGGGAGGGGAGCCAGTGGTTTGCTAAGAATAGCCCCAAATCATGGCTCTGCCTCCCAGTGGGTAGCCGCGCACCTCCCTGGTCCCGGGCCAAGGAACTTGCAGATGGGCCTTTTATGTTTCCTGTAACTGGCACTCAGATGGGGATGGGCCTGGAAGCGGCAGGCTGGGTTCAGAGGGAGGGAGGTGGCACTGCTGCTCTTCCCAGGTCTTTGGCTGGAACCTGAGGAGAGAAGGTTCCTCTTCCACAACGGTCCCTCCTGAGCATCTTGCTGTCTCCCCAATGGGTCTGGAACCACACCAAATGTCTGCTCTTTCCCTCACTAGCTGTGTGCCCCTGGGCAACTCATGTAACCTCTCTGTGCCTGTTTGTCTTGTGGAACAGGATTAATGATAATAACTGTTATAAAGGTCTCAAGGATGAGAGGAGGTAGTGCATGGAGAGCACAGGTGCTAGCATGAGGCTCAGTAAATGCTCAGTAAACTTTAGGTGCTTCTGTTATCACTCAACGGAGGCAGAGAACTGTGAGGCCAGAGGCCAGGGTGCTTGCGTGGTGCCTCCTGGTGGGAAGGCACCAGGATGCCTCTTGATTTGGGTTTCTGGCTCAGGGTTCAGTAGTGGGTGAGGGGACCAGAGGTGAGCGAGAGTTGGCCCCTGCCCAGTAGGAGAGGCATGTATGTACATTATGCCATACCCGCCAGGTGCTGTCACAGGGTCTGTGCGGGCTATGCGTGGAGCTGGAGACAGGGAATGGCTTGCGTGGGGGCAGGGTGACGCTTCAGGCGGGCTTTGAAGGATGGCCAAAAGTTTGCAAGTGTGAGGGAAGGCTGCCCAAGCAGAAAGGTGTGGCAAGCTTGGTGTGTATAGGGGACGTGGACAGATGCGCGGATCTGGGGAGGTTTTCCACCCCCAGCACCCCTGGCCTGTGAGGAAAGACCCTGCATGGTGTGGCCTGCTGTCCCTCCCACTCCGCTAGGACAAGGGCTGGAGGTCCATCAGAGCTCTCCCTTCCCTTTTAGGAATCACAGTCTCTGTTTCCCCTTCTCCAGAGACTCCCCTCACTTCTTATAAATGCTGTCAGCCCTCCCTGGGGCTCCTCATTTTTGAGCTGGGGCTTCAGACTGCTCCTGCCTCAAGATCAACATGTCTGTTTTTGCTTAGTCAGACACCCGTGCGTTGATAAACCCTCCTCCCCTAACAAGCCTTTCAATAAACAAGCCTTTGAAATCTCCTTAGTCTTTCCTAAGGAGTGAGTGTCTAATAGTGGAATTTCTAGACTTCAGAAGTTGCTTTTATGTATTTCCTGTAATCAAGATAGCCACGAGAGGCCACCCCTGTTTGGTCTGGGGTACTCCATGAGAGAGACATGGGTCATCTGGGGTTACCTGCCTGCACATGGCAGGCAGTGGGGAGCATCTGGGAATTGGGTGTGTCGCTGATGACCCTGCTGGTTCCCAGGGAGCTAGGGCTTTCGGAAATTCCAGGAGGAGGGAGGGTGTGGTGCCGGGAGGGCTGTGGGCCCACTGCTGGGCTTCCTGCCCTTGCCCACGAGAAGCCCATGAGGCCGAGCCACTGTGAGGGGAGAGTGGTGGGTGCCCTCAGATGATCTTGGACTGTGCCAGCCTCCGTAGCCTCTGAGCCCAGGGCCTGCCTATCTGCAGGTGGTTTTGAAGATTCTGTTTAGAAAGCACAGAGGGCATTTATCCTCCCCTTTTCCTCTTCCTGGAATTGTGGACCCCATGAAAGAGTTAACCCCTCTCCTGCTGGTCACAAAGGCGCTGGTGGATATGTCCCCTTCTACTGCTGCCCGGTGGTTACTGAGGCCTTCTTCCTGGGTCCCGAGGTTGTACCGACCTCTTCACTTTCTGGAAGCAGCTCCGTTAGCACCCCAGGGCCCTGTTGGCAGGGCCTAGAACAGCTTGCTCCACCTGGATCTGATAGGGCAGCCTCCACACACGTGTCCTTGCCCTGCATGCTTTAGCCTTAGTTTGACCACCTTCTTAGGGGGTGTCTTCTCCCTGCCCCCCATGCAGCCTCGTCTGTTGATGGAGCTCGTGAACGCTGGGAGCCTCCTGCAGATGCTGCTCTGCTGGTGCCCTCCAGGACCGGTGGGGAATGCCCCAGGGAGAAGGGCCCTCCCTGGAGATGGGCCCTGGAGTTGAGAGCCCTTGGGGGAGGTGCTGGGCAGGTCTCTGCTGAGCGCTAAACCAGGCTGAGGCGCAGGTAGCTAAGCCCTGGGCCAGCAGTGGACTGCTTCCTTTGAGCCCAATGTTCTCATCTGCAAAATGGGTGTAATAAGTTTTTACTTGTTTACCTTTAAAAATATCTTAAATTGAAGTGACATTCACGTGCTATCAAAGTAACCACTTTCAGCATGCCATTCAGTGGCATCGAGTAACTTCACAATGCTATGTGACTGTTGCTCTATCAATTTCTAAAACATATTCCTTACTCCAAAGGAAAACTCATACCTGTTGAGCAGTTACTCCCCATTCCCTCCTCTACCTCACTTAAAGTTTTTCCTTGAGGTAAATATACCATAATATTCACCCATTCTAAGCACCCAGCTGGGCGAGTGTTGGTGACTGTCATGGGCGTGTAGCCACCACCTCCGTCAGGTCTGAGGACACTTCCATCACCCGAAGGTTCCTTGTGCCCATTGCAGTCAGTCACCACCCCCCAACCCCCCCCAGTCTCAGGCCCAGTTATCTCCTTTCTGTCACGATGGCTTTGTTTATTTTCTGGATTGTCACGTCAGTGGACTCATACAATAGGTAGTCTTTTATGTCTGGCTTCTTTTTTTTTTAAATTTTTATTGATTTTAAGAGGAAGGGATAGGGAGAGAGAGACAGAAACCTCAACGATGATAGAGAATCATTGGTCGGCTGTCTCCTGCAAACCCTACACTAGGGACTGAGCCCACAACCCTGGCATGTGCCCTTGACCGGAATCGAACCTGGGACCCTTCAGTCTGCAGGCTGACGCTCTAGCCACTCAGCCAAACCAGCTAGGGCATGTCTGGCCTCTTGACATGATTTTTTTTTTCATAGCATTATGAATGCCACTTATTTTTAAAAAATATATTTTATTGATTTTTTACAGAGAGAAGAAGGGAGAGGGATAGAGAGTTAGAAACATCGATCAGCTGCCTCCTGCACACTCCCTACTGGGGATGTGCCCACAACCAAGGTACATGCCCTTGACCAGAAATGAACCTGGGACCCTTGAGTTTGCAGGCCGACGCTCTATCCACTGAGCCAAACCGGTTAGAGCATCGCCATGATTCCTTGAGTTGTGTTGTTCGCTGTGCTGCATGTTTTTGCGGTGAGTTCCTTTTTCACTGCTGAGCATTGTTCCTGTGGAGGGAGGGAGTTTGCTTATCAGGTTTCCAGTTGATGGACGCTCACCCTGCTCTTGAAAATGTTTTCAATTAAAAAATAATATAAAGCAATGATCTTTACGAAGGATTCAAGTAGTAGCTTCATGGAGAGTAGCTTCAATGGGCCCCTCTTCCCCCTCCCTTTTCTCTTCACCAGAGGTTAAGGCTGTCGGCACTTGCTGACTATCCCTCGGTCTTTTCCCTGTTCCTCTGTGTGACTGTGTATAGTTTTGATGGGGGCATATGAATGGGGTCACACTTGGTCCACGGCCCTGGAACCCACCTATTCGCGTAGCCATCAGCCCCCGGAACCCGAGCTCATTTCCTGGGAACCTTCCCTCTGAGCTGAGGGCTGGGAGATGGGGGTGTCCACGCCCCCCCCCCGCCCCGCCCCGCCCGCCCCGGCTCTGAGCTGTGGCTCAGTGAGACAGAATGAAAGCTTCCTGGGGTGGTCAGTCAGAGCAGGTTTCTGGAGGAGGGAGGCGTTGGAAAAAAAGGGGCCATTCTGTCGTGGGGGGCAGACAAGTTGGTGTCTGGGGGGACATGCATTCCGCCCCTGCCTCCCACCCAGTGGCCACAGCGGGGGCTTCCTCTTCCTGTCTCTTCCAAGCGTCTCTGGAAGGAGGAGGCCCGAGGAGAGAGTGATCTGTTGAGTCGACAGGGGACAGACCTGCTGCCCTGTTGGAGGCAGACTCTTCTAGGAAACTGCTCTTGAGTGGCAGGCTTTGCCCCGTGTGTGCGTGTGTGGAGGGTGGGGATGTCTCCAGCCTCCCGAGGAAGGGGGTGCCTGTGCTCAGGTTTGCACGCTCCTAGCTCAGTCCTGGCCCCAGGCCGCTGGGTCACGGAGGCTCTGAGCCCGTATTGTCATGCTCCTTTTCTCGACACTGCCATCATGTGAATACGACTCACATTCCTGCGTACTTCCTAACGCCCCTGGCTTTCATCATTTTTAAGTTTTTCCTAGCTTAATAATTCCAAGTCGTGTCTTCTACTGGTGTCTGAAGTGAGTTCCAGGAGGCAGGAATCCTGTGTGGTGTGCAGGGCAGCCCCCTGCTCACCCAGGATGGCCTTGGCTGGTGACTCAGGCTTCACCTTCACCTCCTTCTCTGGGCCCTGGAGGATGGTCTACGGGGAGGGAGAGACGGGTGGGCCTGGGAGAGAACCTATCAGTAGGTGGACTTGTTTTCTGTGATTTCTTCAGCTTAGTGCTGCTCATTCCTGGGTAGTATGTCGACTTTCCCCCTTTCAAAAATGGCTTTATTGAGATCTAATTCACATGCCATACAATCCACCCATTTAAAGCATACAGTTCAGTGGCTTTTAGTATATTCGGAGTTGTGCACCTGACACTGCGGTCTAATTTTGCAGCGTTGTCATCAACCCAGAAGACACCCTGTACCTTTAGTTGTCACTCCCCACCCCCAGCCCAGAATCCACTTTCTGTCTCTTTCTGTTTTGCTTCTTCTGGACATTTCACATAAAAGGAATCATACAGTATGGTGTGTGTGTGTGTGTGTGTGTGTGTATGTGTGTGTGTATTTCCTTTTACAGGGGGGAAAAAGCCTTACTTATTTAACTCTTCTTATTGGAATACTAGAGGCCCAGTGCATGGAATTTGTGCACTCGGGGGGGGGGGTGTTCCCTCGGCCCAGCCTGCACCCTTTCACAGTCCAGGAGCCCTCAGTAGTATGCCAGCAGTTGGACATCCTTAGCGCTGCCATGGAAGTGGGAGCACACTGACCTGACCACTAGGGAGCAGCTCCTGCATTGAGCATCTGCCCCCTGGTGGTCAGTGTGTGTCATAGTGACCGGTCATTCTGCCATTTGGTTGATTTGCATATTAGCCTTTTATTACATAGGCTAAGTTAAATCTGTACAAATATAAAACTAGATAAAGTACCTTATATTTACATAGTTTTTACATAACTATAAAATAAACATGAAATACTAATAAAACCAGAAAGCCAACCCATTTCAAATGGAAAGATGTAAATAGCAACTCCATTGCCAGTGTTGGGTTGATAGTGGGGAGCTGTGCTCCAGACTTCTTCTGTTTCCCTGTCCCTGTCGCTGGAGCGTGCTAGACAGAGTGACATTAATAGTGTTGGGCTGGTTGGATAGTTTGGGGTAATGCTGATTATCTACCTTTGAGCCCAAGTGTCTGTTTTCATAGTGCATCGCTTGATACTGGGAAAGCTGGCTTGTTTGAAGATTCGGGTGGAATAGAATCTGTTATTGAATCTGTGTATACTATAGTAGTCGACCTTAAGCCCACTTCTTGTGGGAATCAGGAATTTGGCACAGAGAGAGATGGGCTTTCCCAGTTCGCACAGATGGCCTCAACGAGAACATGGTCCCGACTGCTAAGAGGCTGGGCCTTTGAATTGGGGACATCCAGGCTGCAGGGGCTATGTATGGGTGGCTCAGTTCCCCACCCCACCCCCTCTTCTGTTTGAACCACAACCTTTGTTTGTGCTGTGCGCGCTGATGTCATTTGGCCTTCACGGAGAGGAACTGGATTGTAAACAGGCCTGGAGCCCAAGTTGCATGGCAGGGTGGTATTCAGAGGGCCCAGGGTTGGCTCTCGTTACCTTTTTCTTAAAATTGAGGTGAGATCCCATAGTGTAAAAGTTAACTATTTTAAAATGTGCAGTTCAGTGGTGATTAGTACAGTCACAATACTGGGCAACCAACCATCGCCTCTGTGTAATTCCCAAACATTGAGCATTTTCCATTGCATTGAGATCCACCGCCCTGAGACATTCTTAAAGTGTGCAGTCCAGGACTGTTGCCTACATGGACAGTGTTGCTCAGCGGATCTCTAGAACTTACTCTTCTTTGTTAGCTGGAACTTTATGTCTGGTGACTAGCAACTCCCCTCACCCAGCCCCTGGCAACCACCACTCCGTTCTTGGAGTCTATATGAATTTGACTACAGTCCTCACATATGTAGAATCTTGCAACCTTTGTCGTTCTGCGACTGGTGGCTTATTTCACTTAGTATAATGTGCTTAAGGTTCATCCCTGTTGTATCACATTGCAGAATCTCCTTCCTTAAGACCGAATAATATTCCAGTGTGTGTGTGTAAAGAAAATGTGGTGTGTATATATACAATGGGATGGTCAAAAGTAGGTTTACAGTTGTAATACAAATAAATAATACAACTGTGAACCTATATTGGCATATATACATACACATATATGTGTGTATATATAAACACACACACCTATGTGTATAGAAACACATGTATATATACACAGAGGCACACATACGTGAGGGGTGCCTCCATCTCTTGGCCATTGTGAGCAGTGCTGCATGGGTGACTAATGTCTCTTTGAGATCCTGATTTCAAAGTGGGGTCAATACCCAGAAGCACAATGATTGCTGGACCATATGGTAGCTCTACTATAAATTTTTGAGGGTCTTTCCTACTGCTTTCCATAGTGGCCGCACCATTTTCCATTCTTGCCAACAGGGTATAACTGTTCCAGCTGCTCTACATCCTTGCCAGCACTTACCTTTTTAAAAAAAATAGCCATGACAGGCATGAGGTAGAATCACTTTGTAGTTTTGGTGTGCGTTTCCTTGCTCAGTGATGTTGAACATCCAAAACATCCTCATCACCTCAAAAGGAAACTATGTCGATTAAGCGGTCATTCCAGATCCCCCACCCCCACCCCACCCCCGCCCCGCTTCCCAGCTCTGGTGACCGCTAATCTCTCTTCTGGTCTCCATGGATTTAACTGTTCTGGACATTTCATATGAATGAAGTTACACAATCTGTGACCTTTTGCAACTGTCTTCTTTCACTTAGAATAATGTTATCAAGGTTCATCTACCCTGTAGCATGTAGCTGTGCTTCATTCCTTTTTATCGCTGAAGAGTGAATGTGTGTGTGTGTGCACGCGCTTGTGTCCCACTGTATGCACACACCAAATTTTGTTTATCCATTTATCAGTTGATGGACATTGTTTCTGTCTGTGGCGATTGTGACTGGTACTGCTGTGAACTTGGGTGTGCAAGTGTTTGAATACCTGCTTTTCATTCTCTTGGGTAAATACCTAGAAGCGGAATTGCCGGGCCATATGGTAATTCTGTGTTTAACTTTTTGGGCTTGATATTCTGGAATTAGAGCTAATAGTCACACAGCATTGTGGATGTACAAAATACCACCGAGTTGTGTACTTTAAAAGTGTAATTTTATGATATATGAATTGAATCCCAACCTAAAAAAAAGATCTCACAGATAGCAAAGCAGACATCCATGGAGTCTGGTTTGAGTCATGTTCTTGGCTCCGGAAAACCCAGGGCCCT
Source organism: Murina feae (assembly GCA_004026665.1). Taxonomy (NCBI): domain Eukaryota; kingdom Metazoa; phylum Chordata; class Mammalia; order Chiroptera; family Vespertilionidae; genus Murina; species Murina feae. Next base: position 18,027 of record PVJC01011787.1, read on the forward strand.
GCATTGATTGCCTCTTGGGGTCCTGCAGACGTCGTGGGTGTTGGGGACACTGGCCCCCAGCTTCATGGTCCTTATTTGGGGTGGTGGGTGGGAGCTGTAGGAACTAAATGGGCTGGCTGGGTGCCATCCTGCCCACCTCCTTAGCTCATCCTGGCCCTTTCTGGCTTCTAAATGGTACTCACTGTAGAACTCAGTTTCCCCACCTGTGATGCAGGCCCGTGAGCAGCAGCCTTGACCCTGGGTTCTGTGGACAGCAAAGCTTGTAGCAGCGTGTACCGCGCTGCCTTCCCTCCCTGTGTTTCGGATTGTCTTCCACAGTGACCCCACGGGCCTCAGGAGCAGCTCCTCGTTTGTCGTAGGTCTCTAGGGCTTGCTGCTTCCTTCCGAGATGCCGCCAGGGTGAGGCTGTGTCTGTCTGTCTGTCTGTTCAGTCCTCTCTTCACACTTCCGCTCAGTCTGTCCTGTCTCCGTTAGTGGCAGCCTCATTCCTCCAGTTAGTAGCTCAGGCCCCAAACTTAAGACGTCCCTGGTTCCTCTGTGTCTCTCGGTCTTCAGCCCGTCCTGTGGCTGCACCTTCACAGTGATGGATCCAAGTGAGCCCTTCTCCCTTGCCTTTCCCGCTTTGCTGGCCCGGGCCCCCCGGGGCCCCGCAGCACTTGCAGGTCTGTCCCGTCCTCCCTGTTCCCGCCGGCCTCCTCTTGGCAGCAGCCGAGGTGACCTTGTTAGAATGTGAAAGTCAGACCCAGGTACTTCTCTGCCTCCCCGTTAACTTACGGTGACACCCCTGTGGCCTCCAGGACACCCCATCTAATACCGAGCCCCGCACTTCCTTGCTCCACCCAAACGGGCTACCTCATGGTTGGCTGGGTGTCTTCTCCACCCACCCCCTTAGGACACACTGGGAACACCCCACCCCAGGGCCTTTGCATAGGCTGTTCCCTCAACCTGAATGCTTTTCCTCCAGAGAGCCACGTAGCTTGCTGTGTCTCTTCCTTCAGGTCTTTACTCAAATACGAAGCCTCCCTGGGGACCCTAGCATTTCGTGCCTCGTCTCCATAACCCTCTTCTTTCCTATCACGTATCACCTCCTGACATACTTGACTAATTTATACAGGCTGTTTCTGTTTCTCCAGCTAGCAGGTATGAGGCAGGAATTTTTGTTCTGTCTGTCAGCTCCTAAAATGAGACCTTGCACATAGTAGGTGCCCCGCATTTGTAGAATGGCTGCTTGAAGCAGGAATGAATTAGCCCATGTTATAGACGAGGAAACTGAATCTCAGAAAGTTTGACTTGAATCTGATTTCTTGGTTCCCAGCAACGTGCTTTCATGCTGAGCCAATGTTTCCACCCCTCCTCCCTGTTACCCGGTGCATGGACAGCCACGCTGCACCTGTGAGGTTGAGCCTTTAACGCTCCCCTTGGGGAGTTCCCCTGGTTAGCCTAGTAATGATGGAACTAGTTACCTAGTAATGATGGAACTAGTTACCTCCTGGCACATGTTCAAAAATGACGGTCACAGCCTGCTCCCATTTGTTGAGCCTTCACCGTGAGCTCGGCGCAGGGCTCAGCAGGTGGGATGGATTTAGTCCTTACGTGACCCTCCCAGTGTCCTGAGGAGGAGGATCTGCCATTTACTCCACTCCGCAGACAGGCAGTGGTGAGATGAAAAAGATTGATAACTTCTCGATCCCACGAGGCTATTGGGAAACGGGCCTTCTTAAGCAATTCTGTTTTCTGTGTGAAATGCTGAAACCTTTTGGAAAAGGAATGTGGCAACATCGACCAGGGTGTCAAAAGGCACATGCCTTCTCCTCCCTGCAGTCCGCACGGCGGTGGCCCGTCCTACACACTCAGGCTGTCGGGTTGTGCAATGGAGACCACACTGTCCCTTTCGGTTCCGCGTTCTTCCCCAGCTCGGCCTGTGCACGCGTCACTCCCTCTGCCCGGCGTGCTTTTTCCCGTGGCCGGAACCTTCCTGTCCTTTGATGTCAGCATAGGGCTTCTGTGACTGTCATACCTCAAATATGTCCTTTCAGCTGCCTCGCTCATTTTTTATCTCAGCATCGCAGCCTCCTGTAGCCCACATCACAATGCAGAAAACGCGTCTCTGATGTATTTCTTGTCGGCTTGGCCCCCGGCCCCCCCGCCCCCTTCTCTGCCTTGTTGGAATGTCCTTTCCTCCCGTGAAAGGCTAGGGCTGTGCCTGTCTGGCTTACATGATGGATACTGGGTATTTATTTGTTGAATGCGTAGCGATACAATGCAATGCCATGTCTCCATTAAACCGGCAGGGTTGGAGTTATATGTATCAACTGGGAGGGGGCTCGGAGGGTAGGGCAGAAACTCTTTCTTTATTCATCTTGGACTTGGGACAGTTCAGTATAAATTACTTTTGTAATAAAAAGAATCTTAACCACAAAAGATCAAAACTGAAAAGATTGTATCCAGTCAGAGGGAGCTGTCAGGATTTGAACCCTGGTCCTTTTGACTCCCAGCCCACGTACCAGATCCTTTTTGTGGCTTTTCTGCACACACCTGTCAGTATCACCTCGCTGCATTCCTCAGAGGAAGGGAGAGTTATTAGCTGTTAGTATTTTGTTTTGCAAATTGAGAAATAATTTACACAGTCAATCAGAACGTAGTTTGATGAATTGTTACAGATGAATTACCTGTGAGACCCCAACCCAGACAAAGATATAGGACATCCCAGTGGCCTGGAGTGTACCCTGCGGCCCCTTCCCTGCCAGCTACCTGACCCTCCCACACTCTCAAGTGGCTACTGAGTGACTTCCTGAGGATGAGTCTTGCTTATTCTTGAACTTTATGTGGATGGAACCATACAGTATAAGCTGTTTTTAATCTGGCCTCTCCTGGCTTCTGTCTCCCAACATAAACTCTGTAAGATTCATCAGCAGTTTCTCCTTTTCATTGCTGTGTAGTATTCCATCGTATGGGAACCACAACGTGTCCCCCCTCCCCCCACCCCCCTACGTGGGCTTTTGCCTTGTAACCGCTCATGATGATCATGAAAAAGCTGCTGAACACTTTGAACACTTGCTTGTCCTTTCGTGAGCTCACTGACTTCTCCAGGCTGCATACCCAGGAGTGCTTGATGGGTGCGGGGACAGAATCCTTGTTTCACCAAGAAGGAAACTAAGGAGGCTTCAGAAGATCCAGGAAAGGAGGGGACTTGCCCACGTGCATACGTGACTCGTGGTGGAATCTACACCATCCCCCAGGCATTCTCACCTCTGATTTTACCCACCTCCCACCTCCAAGCTTCAGCCCGCTGCCCCCCACCCCCGCCTGCAGGGAGGTGGTCAGGCTGGGGTCAGGGGGCCTCTGGATGGCGTTTTTTTCTGTCTCCGTGCACTGGGAGTTTCCTCTGAGTACTTGGCCCCAGAGAAGTGGGCCAGTCCCAGCTTCCTTCCTGGGCTGTGGGTACGGGGAGAGATGAGGAGACGTTGTTATTTGTTGGATGCTGGCTCCTGGGCTGGCCACGCAGGGGTCAGGATTGGCATGTGGCGGCGGTACCAGCGTCTTTGGCCTGGGACAGTGTGTGGGGTGTGCGAGGTGTGAGTGGGGGCCCTGCACGCACACACACTGTGCTCGTGGAGCGTGCGGGAGTGCAGGAGGTGGGCTGTCTGGCTCAGCGCCGCCTGGTACTGCGGGAGCCTGCAGAGCGGCTGGGGCTGGGGCTGGTGCAGCCTGCTTGGGGGCCACCTCCTCTCGCAGCCCTCCAGGCCCCGAGGCAGCAGGTGTCTCTTTCCTCAGCTCCCACCACTGGTCTCGGGGAGGTGGAGCCTTGAGCTCTTCCCATGTCAGCCTCACTGTCAGCCTCACCTCTCGACTCTGACCCCTCCTCGTGCAGGGAAAGAAACGAAGGCGGGCATCTAAAGAAACTTTTATGAACCAGCCCTTAATTTTTTTATTGAGATAAATATACATACCATTGTGTTTACCATTTTAACCATTTTCAATTGCGCAGTTCAGTGGCATTAAGTACATTCCCATGGCTGTGCGACGGTCACCCCCTCCCGAACTTTCCAATTGTCTGAAACTGAAACTCTGTGCCCATTAAACACAAACTCCCCATCTCCGTCTGGCCCCCAGCCCCTGCCCCTGGCAGCTACCCTGCTCCCTTGTGTCTCTGAAGTGGATACCGTACCTCCTAGAAGTGGAATCGTGCAGTGTTTGACCTTTTGCGTCTGACGTAGCGTAATGTCCTCAAGGCTCATCCGTGTTGTGGCGTGTGTCAGGTTTCATTCCTTCTTGAGGTGGTAATTGTTCCCTGGAGCACATTTTAAAGGCACCTCAGGTCTTCAGGGCCGAGGAAGGGGGTCAGCTTGATGGTGGGAGTGGGAATAAATAACGTTTATTTACACGTATCAGGTGCCAGCCCGTCCCCATGTTGTCTCTTGTGATCCTCACCCCATCCTCATGAGTAAGTCCCACTGTTATCCTCCTTTTACAGGTAAGGGAACTAGGCTCAGAGACTTTCAGTAACTTGGCCAACGTCACACAGCAGGCCATCAGTCAGCCAGGACTGGATGCCACGTCTGCCTCATGGCACTGCCCACGCTCTGCGTTCCCACGCCCAGCACAGTGCCCTGGCCAGGCTCAGCGTCATTTCCTCAAGTCCCTCTGGTCACCTCTGCAGCTGATCGGCGCTGAGAGCGGAACTGACCAGTGCCACCTGGCACTGAGGCGACACTGGCAGCAGCCCCGCCTCCTTGGCTCGGGTCCTCCTCCTGGGCCCCGGCTTCTGTTGAAAGCTCCTTTATGAAGCAGCTCCCCCTGGCCGGGCAGGGGGTCTGTGGGGGACATGGGCCCCCATCCCCCTGGCACAAGGCTGGTAGGGACTGCTTGGCCCAGGGTGGGTGATGGCAGGATGTCACTCTTGGCAGAACTCTCCCTGAACAAACAGGAGCTTGAGATCGACAGCGTAGATAAACAGGAAGAGGGAAAAACATAAAAATATTTTCCTTCCCCTCCTGTGCCCTGGTGTTTTCTTGCTGCCCGTCCCTGTGCCCTTGGAGGTTTGAGGTGGCCGAGCTCTTCCCCTGCCAGAAACCACTGGAGGCCTGAGAGCTCCCGGCTGGGTGTTAGGTGTTAGGTGTTGGGTTTTGTTTTGCCTGATGGGCTGGGATGAGCCTGGACACCGGGGCCAGGGAGGCCCCGAGTTTGAATCTCGGTTCTACTCTTTCTTTGCCAGAAAGCCTTTTCTTGTTTGTCCAAGGTTGCGTCTGGCTTTCCTTTCCCAGGAAGCCTTTCCTGAGGTCACATCTTCCCCTGTGCCCTGGTGTGGTGGGAAAGGCCTGGGTCCCTTCCCCTGCCCAGCCTCTCTGAGCCTCCGTTTCCGTATCTGTGGAGCAGGAATATTGGGAGTGGGGAGAGGAGAGAGCCTGACGGCCCTTTCAGGGTTAATTCCCTTCCATGCCAGGGCGGAAGCGAGGAGGACAGAGTGTGAAATGAAGTCACTTCCCCGCCCGGGGGTCTGCCATGTGCCTGGCCTTCCTCAGTAAATCCGGTTTCCTGCTTGGCCTCTGCGTGCCTACCTACTCCTGGCTCCCATGACCCCGAAGGTCACCAGCAGGTGGGGCTCCTGATGGAATGCTGGCCTGTCATTCATCCTGTGAGGTCACTTCCTGTCTGGATCAGCCATCCACCTTTCCTGCCACAGCCTTCCACATGGCGGTTTCGTGGGAATGATGGGTGTGGGGCTTGAGGGAGGCTACCAGAGGTCAAGTTCAATGCCCAGCCTGCTCTTTACCCTGGGACCCTGAGGCCCAGGGTGGGCAGGGCACTTCCTGAGGTCAGGACCAGCAGGCAGGCCTCTGGAGCACACTCAGTTGTGGGGACTCTGTGGGTGTCCCCCGGAGTGGCAGGCTGGTGGTTTGGGGATGTTGCTCAGCCGCCTTGGACCCCCATTTCTTCTGTGGAACCTGGGGGGGCCTGTGTGTGAGAATGTCCCTGAGCAGTCAGACCTGGGCTACCGTGTTCTGGTTTGACCCTCACGCCACTTAGGGAACCGAGACTTGCGAGAGGCTCCGGGCCAGCCTGGGCCTCTGATGGGGGACGGCGTGTGGTCTGCCCAGGTCGTCTGGCTCCGGGTTCCTTGCATGGGAGGTGTTCGCTCCCCAGCAGTGGCACCTGGGGAGCGTCCTGGGTCTTCTGACCGTTTCCCGTGGGCTGGCGGCACTTTGGGGCTGTGAGGTTGATACAGAACCTTACAGGTATCAGAGGCCACACCATGAAGGTCTTTCTCCTTTTTTTTTTTTTGTCCGTAGTATAGCTTCATCTTAGAAAAATCAGAGAAAATACCGAAATGCAGGAAGATTAGAAAAGTCATATGTTCCCACTTCCCATCAATAACCAAAGTTCACCATCAATGTTTAGAGATTTAGCCTTCCAGACATTTTCCGTGTGTGTATATGTGTGTGTGTGTGTGAGTGAGAGAGAGAGAGAGACAGAGAGAGACAGAGAGAGAAAGAGAGAGAGAGAAAGAGAGGGAGAGGGAGAGAGAGAGATCCCTCACTCCTCCTTAATGGATAAAAAATCTGAAATAATGTTTGGTGTCTTTTTTAAAAAAACTGCACACAGGCCCTGACCAGTGTGGCTCAGCTGAACATCGTCCCATGCACAGAGAGTTCATGGGTTCGATTCCCAGTCAGGGCATATGCCCAGGTTGTGGGTTCGATTCCTGCTCAGGGTACATTTGGGAGGCAACTAATCAATGTTGCTCTCATCAATTTTTCTCTTTCTTTCTAACAGCAATAATAATAAAGAAAACTGCACACAGTTTCTAGTTTTCTGTTAGTAGATACACGGCTACTTCTTTCTTTTGAAACTTTTGAATTGAGGTTCCACATGCACAGAAAGGGCTCCACCTCACAAGTGCACTGCGTACAGACTTCACGGAGGGAGCACAGCCTCTACAGCTGCCCAGGCCGAGGGACAGCATTCCCCCAGCCCCGCCCTCCTGCTCCAGACGTGACTTCCTGTCCGACTTTAACACTGTTTGGCCTGTTTCTCAGTTTTGGACCAATGGACTCACGGTATTCGCTTCTGTTGCTTCTTTCCCTGCCCATTCTATTAGTGATGCTCATCTGACGTTCCGTGCGCTTTAATGACCACATGGTGAAGCCCATGGTATGTTTGGCGCGACCATTGTGGAGGGAAAGATGTCTCTAGTCTTTTACTAATACAAACAAAGCTGAACCGAACACCTTTGTGGCCGGATCTTTGATTATTTCCTTTGAAATCAATTGATAGGAGAACTTTAAGGTATTTATAATTATTGCCCGATTGGTCTCTAGGGAGCTGTGCCGGTTCACATGGCAACAGGTGCTTGGGAAGGCGCTGACCCCTGGCGCCCACATCAACACTGGCTTTTTTTCCTGCTGTTTGTGTGACACCACGATAAGCAATCCTCGGCGTCCCATCACGCCCAGTGTTTAACTTACAAATCAGGGGGCCATTTTTCTCCTGTTTGAACAAAAGGCTATATTGAATCCTATATAATAAAAGGGCAATATGCAAATTGACTCCAACAGCAGAACAACTGGGAGTGACTGGTCACTATGACACACTGACCACCAGGGGGCAGACGCTCAATGCAGGAGCTGCCCCTGGTGGTCAGTGCACTCCCACAGGGGAACTCTGCTCAGCCACAAGCCAGGCTGATGGCTGCCAGTACAGCGGTGGTGGTGGGAGCCTCTTCTGCCTCCTCAGCAACGCTAAGGATGTCCAACTGCAGCTTAGACCTGCTCCCCGCTGGCAAATGGACATCCCCCAAGGGCTCCTGGGCTGCCAGAGGGATGTCTGACTGCCAGCTTAGGCCCAATCCCCCCGGGGAATGGGCCTAAGGCAGCAGGTGGACATCCCCCGAGGGGTCCCAGACTGCGAGAGGGCATAGGCCAGGATGAGGGAGCCCTCACCCCCGAGTGCACAAATTTTTGTGCACCAGGCCTCTAGTATGAATAAATAAGAATAGATTGACTATATTTTTACCCAGTTTGCCATTTGCCTTTCTGGTTTTTCTGTGTTGGTTAGACGTTGACCATTTTGTGAGTCTGATCTATCGATAGCAAACTGTATGTCTTTAGTATTTTGCATAGAAATTTCTTTTATACCCCAATATTATGCCAATATTTACTTACATTCTCTTCTTTCGCTTGCATGGTTTCCTTTGTAACGTTATCGTTCATCTTTCTGTACTTCCTTTAGGACTCTAATATGATGGATAGCTTGTAGGCTCTGAGCATGTACTCAGAAGCTCCCAACTGCCTGGGTAAGTTACCCGGATTCTGTGCTGACTCAGTGTTTGTACCTATGAAATGTGAATAATGCTGGTACACAAAACCAAAGGGCTACTGTGGGGATTAAACCACAGCTATGTGCAAACTTTTAGTCTCAGGGCTCCTTCCTTCACACTCTTAAATATTGGAGGCCCCAAAGAGCTTTTGTTTATGTGGATTATATACATAAGCTGATATTTACCATATTGGAAATGAAAACTGAGTATATTTAAAAACATATATTTATGCTTTCCTTTTAAAATAACAATAGAAAACTCATTATATGTTAATATAAATAAATTATTTTTCTGAAAAAACACAAAACATAGTGGGAAGAGTGGGATTGTTTTGCAGTTTTGCCAATCTATTTGATATCTTGTTTAATAGAAGACAGATACATCTGGTCCTGCATTCAATCTGCTCTGAAATGTTGTTTTTGATTAAAGTACATGAAGAGATCTAGCTGGTTTGGCTCAGTGGCTAGAGCGTCAGCCTGGGACTGAAGAGTCCCAGGTTTGATTCTGGTCAAGGGCACATGCCCGGGTTGTGGCCTCGATCCCCAGTGGGGAGAGTACAGAAGGCAGCCAATCAATGGTTCTCTTTCATCTGACACTGATGTTTTTCTCTCTCTCTCTCTCTCCCTGTCCCTTTCTCTCTGAAATCAATAAAAATATACTAACAACAACAAAAGTTTGTGAAGAAAATCCAGCTTCTCACAGATAAGTGTTGGAAAAAGGGAGAAGTAGCTCTGCCGGCACGGCTCAGTGGTTGAGTGTCAACCTATGAACCAGGAGGTCATGGTTCAATTCCTGGTCAGGGCACATGCCTGGGTTGCGGGTTCAATTTCCAGTGTGGAGTGCAGGAGGCAGCCAATCAGTGACTCTCATCATTGTTGTTTCTATTTCTTTGCGTATTTTGTTACATTGAAATCCATTGGACTGTTTTGTGCTATGAATGGATCTTTGACCCAGGCATGATTTTGAAACATCAAATATTTGGTCATTGGGGAAATATTGCCTCACTGAGTTATACAGATCTTCCAAATGTGGGCACATTTCATTTCATCATATCCGAAAATTACGTACAAGGAAAGGCAAAAGTAGGTTTACAATGGTTCTTATGGAAAACAATACAACAATCTAATCTAATAAAAGAGTACTATGCAAATTAACCCTCACTCTATTACACATAGGCCATGCCCACCACCCAGAGCCACGCCCACCACCCAGAGCCACGCCCACCACCCAATCAAAGATGGCAGTTAATTTGCATGCACAGGTGAGCGAAGACTAAAGACAATGTAGAAGGAAGCCAAGTGCTGCAGAAGGGAGCCAAGCAGCGGAGAAGGGAACGGAGCCGAGGTGGCAGAGACGGTGGAGAAGGAAGGGAGAAGGGGGGAGGAGCCGAGGTGGCAGAGACAGTGGAGAAGGGAGGGAGAAGCGGGGAGGAGCCGAGGTGGCAGAGACGGGAGCCGAGGTGGCAGAGACGGGAGCCGAGGCGGGCTTCTCTGCTTCACTCTGGCTCAGGAAGCCCTATTCTTGCAGTTATCTTCCTGCAACGGGCCACTGGTCTTCTATATATATAAAAGCCCAACGACCAGAACAACCGGAACAATCAGTGACTATGGTGCGCACTGCAGCAGCCAACTGGCCTGATCTGGGCCCCAATTGGCCCAGATCACCCCCAACATCCCCATCAGGGGCGGGGCTGGCTGGCCAACTGCCTGTCTCCCTCGCCCCTGTCAGCCTGGCCCAATGGGCCCCCACCAGGTCAGCCGGCTGGACCCCACCCATGCACAAATTCATGCACTGGGCTTCTAGTTACTAAATAATAATGCAAGAATAAATTCTGTGTCTCACAGCTGTAAACCTTCTTTGCCCCACCCTGAATGTTAACATCACTCACATGGCAAAATCTTTATGAGTTGGGATGCCATCAAACTCACAGTGGCTGGTGCAAGTTTTCCAAGATTCTGATTTTCCCCTTGAAAGCTTGCACTTTGCCATTGGCAACGAATGCTGCCAGCTGATTTCTGTGAGGCAGCAGGCCACCTTGCTCAGCTTTGAGGCAATGCTCCTGATCCCCAGTTCTGAACAAGCACCTTTTGTCTGTCGGCGTTCTTCTTAGTACAGAGGTGCTCCGGGTGCTCCGTGGTGCTCCGCGGACAGAGAGGCCAGCTCAGCCTCCACTCAGACCCCTGTCATACTCCAGCGATCAGCCCAAGTCTACTTCCATGTCATCACAGAGAATATTAAAAAGACATGCGCTCAGAGCCGAGATTTGGTGAAAACAATCAGTTTTTCTGTGTCCTCAGGGACATTCTAAGTGGCGCTGGCACATTCTGTCGCTGTGAGTGATGGCCAGCCCCGCTCAGGGTCGGCGCCTGCTGAGTCTCTAGCAGTTCACCCTCGTGGCTTTTGCTCCATCAGCTGTTCTCACGGTGAGAAAGGCAGGGCTGTTTATTACTGACCTGAGGATAGTTTTGACCCTGCAGAGTCCTGGAAGGTATTGGGGACCCTGGGGCCCCGAGGAGCATGCTGTCGGAACTCTGGGCTAGATGACAGGTAGATGGACTTCGTGCAGCGCTAGGCCCCTCTCCGGGTCCGGGGCAGTGTGCCCGCTGCCATTCTTTCCCTCTCCCCCTAAGGCGAATGCGTTTGGTCCTCAGGAGTAAGTGAAGTGCCCAGGGGACTTTATAGGTGCCCCGTTTTTCTTGCCTCCCCTGGGAGATAGGGGCCTCAGCCAGGCAATTCTCCTGAATGGGTGGGGTCTACCTCCCAGACAGGGACCCCTCAGAGTCACCCTCCCCCCTTTCTGGCTCAAAAGGGACAGGGACAGCAGACATCTCCGCACGTCTTTCTTCATTAACCTTCTCTGCCGTGTGGGACCTGGAGGTCAGCACCCCCCACCTCCCCTTGTCATTTTTTCATTAAGCAATTGAACGGGCTGTGTTTATGGGTTGCCTGTTGCGTTCTGGGCCCTGGGCTACAACCCCATCTGCATTGTCTCATTTATGCTCAGAACACAGACACCCGTAGAGTTGATCTTTTTGTTGTTGTTGCTCTTTAAAATTCTTTCCAGTTTTGTTCATTCAAGTGGCTCCGTTGTGCCAAGCACCGGGATGCTATTGAAGGCCAGTCTCAGCCTCAGCGGGCCTCATGGGGCCATCTCCATGGTGGGATGTGGCTGGGGAAGGCTAAGGAAGGCTTCCTGCTGGGATGGGAGTGAGCTAGGCCGAGGCAGCGGGGCGGGGAGGTGTGGAATGAAGGCACGGTCCGCGGGTGTGTGGGCCTCACACTGTCTGCTGCTCGGCAGAAGAGGCAGTGGCATCTGTCCCGTCGCTGGAGGAAGACTGACTAGGTCGGACCCACAGAGCGACGGGCCAGCCTTGTCCTTTTATGGGCTATTTAAGGGGTTTCCAAAGGCACCATTTCTGTCCTACAGAGACTGGAACACCTGCCCCAGCCCCCTGGCCTGGTAAGATTGTCTCTGCTTTATTATCATGCTTGTTACTGTCAGTGATTTGTAAACGCGTGTGGAGATGTCTGCTGCAGGAATGGCAGGAAGCTCACTTTGACTGGAGCTCAGGGCACAAAGGTGGGAGCGGGGGAGCAATAGGCTGAAGAGGGAGGCTGGGCCTGACGGTCAGGGGTCGCCATGCGGTTCCTCTTTGAGTCTCACCGAAGTAGCTTATGAGATCTGTCTCCTCTGCTCTGTGCTTCGTTCTCTGGAGCAGGAGAGCGCTTCCTGGTCAGCGTCTTCCCTGGCCCTGGTGGACCTGCCTAGTGAAGCAGATAAGCGAGGCAGTGGGGGGGGGGTTGAGGAGACCCCTGCCCTCCCCTGTGTCCATGCTTCCGTGACGGTGGGCAGGTCTCTGTTTTCTTGTCTGTAAAGCGAGGGAGCGGACTAGGGTCTCGAAGGGGCCTCTGATTCTAAGATGCACATTGTTGCCCAAGGGGGATTTGCACTCTGTGCTGTGTGTGTGTGTACGCGTGCACTGGGAGTTGGGGGACAAGGCCCAGGGCAGGTGATGGGCTGCTCTGAGCCCCTGCCCCGGGGGCAGACCTGACAGTGTTACGGACACCTCACCCTCCAGCGTTCTGCTGACCCACAGTAAGCGAGCCCGCAGCGCAGGGACTTCCTCCGTGTTTGTTCTGCAGCTGAGGCAGATGTTTCCTGCAGCTGGTCAGTCAGCCTCCTGCCCTATTTTTAGCTCCATTGTTACCCACCCTGGGCATCTGGCTGCCGGGGGTGTGTGAGAGGCTGAGGTCCTGGGAGGGGCACTCTTCTCTCTGTCCAGCTCGTTCTGTTCCTGCTATCAGGACCCTGCGTTGAGCTTCCCGGTGTCATTTGGGAATGTGAGGGCATCTTCAGGAGAAAGGGGAGAGGGATGGCCAGATGCTGCAGGAGAAACAGCCCTGGTGGCGAAACCAGAGGCCTGGTTCTCTCGCTGTGTCCTACAGTGAACTCCGTGAGCCTCAGGTTTGTTTTGTTTTGTTATTATTATTTTAAATGTTTTTATTAATTTTTTTAGAAAAAGAAGAAAGAGAGAAAAACATTGGTTGGTTGCTGCCCGTATTGCCCCCTGACTGGGGACCGAGTCCCCAACCTGGAATGTACCCTGACCGGGAGTTGAACCTGCAACCTTTTGGTTCATGGGGTGACACTCACCCAACTGAGCCACACGGGTCCGCGCCGAGCCTGCCTTTTCACCTGCTGAATGGCACCATAGCCCGCGCCTTTGCCTTTCTCATAGGGCTGTTCCGAAGCTGAAATGAGATAGTGAATGTGGAATTCATTTCACAGAAGGAACCGACAACTCCTGTGGGTTCAGCTGTGGGGGTCTTGGTGGAGCATCAGATTCAGTCGGGAGATGAGGCATGTACTACCAACGCCAGGCCGTGGGCCAAGGCGAGGGTGTGCGGGGTCCAGGCTGTGTGCTGGACTGCGTGCCAGGGGAGGGAGCATTTCCACTGCACATGGACGGATCGGGTGAGAGGGAGAGGGCAGGAATGACATCCCTGGTTGTGGGACCAGGGCGGGCAGAGACATGGAGGCCGGGAAGGGCTGGATGTGCCCTGGGACCTCCAAGCGGGAAGGGCCTTGCACATTCTGGCCAGCGTCTCTGGATGGAGCAGTTGCTCCCTAAGCGAGGCCTCGGGGTGGGTGTGGGGGCAGGAGGCTCTGCAGCCCCCCGTTTCTGACCCAGGAGTCAGCACAGCAGCTGTGCTTCTGGTTCTTCGACACATTGAACTTTCATAAAAGATGGAGGGGTATGCGGGTGGGAAAGGGGGTCTTGAATGCCAGGTGAGGGAGTCTAGACTGGAGGCCATTGGGGTGGAGGGGGTGGGAACAGACCCTCATCATAGTTCTCAGCCCCTTGAAATGGTGCTTCAGGTCCCTGTAACATTGCTGGAGGTAGGAAGTGGGGTTCAAGCATAAGTTCCCCGGCCTTTTGGGGCACAGTCCCTGGAAGCACCATGTGGGCGGGGCCAGAGCCCTAGGTGGGGGTCTCAGGAGGCTCTAGGTTTTTCCTGACCTTGAAGTGTCCAAATGCACAACTTCCTGGAGGGAAGCAGGTGAGCATGTCAGGTACTCTTACCCCCATCCTCCCAGGTCCTCCCGCAGCATTCCGCCTCCCCCACGCCAACCCTGCTGCCTGGAGCCTGCTGATGGGCCGGGGCTTCAGGCTTTCTCAGGACAGAATGGCTGCCCTTCCCTGGGCATTTTCACTGCCCTCCCCCTGCTCCTCCGTGAAAGAGCCCAGCAGTCTCTTTCCCATCCAGTGCTATTTTCTGGTTTTCCAGGGAGTTCCCTGCTCAGAAAGGCTCTGAGAAGGACAGGGAGAGTGGGGAGACTCTCGTGGTCTCTGCCTGCCTTTTTGGAGCAATGGAGGCCCTAAGCCTCTAGTCTACAGCGTGAAGCCAACATTTAGCTGCTTAGAGCTTTCTAAGTTTCTGCATGTGACTCAGGGAGAGCTGCTGCGCCCCACGCTCCAGCCATCAATGGTCACTAACCCGTGTGCATCTCCATGGGCCCTGGTGGCCGGGGACGCTGCCTTCGGTGACCCTGGCCTTGCTCTGCCCCAGCGTGGAACCGCCAGCCTGCGGTGCAGCCTGACCTTGGCCTGCGGGCGGGGAAAGAAGCAGGTCCCGTCATGTTGCATGTGGCGTGTGGTCACCGAGGGTCAGACCTAAAAATAGCGAGTGCATTAGTCAGGGTTAGATTTGGCGACGAGGAGTAGGAAAATCCAGATGACAGTGGTTTACACAAGATGGAAGTTTATTCCTGTGTGGGTTCCAAGCCCAAAGCTCTGTGGTCCCCGGATGCCTCAGGGAACTTGATCTTCGCCATTCCTCGGGCAGGGCCTCACGTGCTCAGTCTCCACATCTGGGCCCCAGCAGCAGGATGGAGGCAGGGAGGAAAGGAACTGGAAGGATCCGGAATTCGCCTCGCAACACGTCCCGTCTGTTCCATTCGCTAGATCAGTCCCAAAGCCCCAGGTGGCTGCAAGGGAGGTGGAGTGTAGTCTTGGCTTTGGGCAGCTAGCTGCCCCTCATTGGGGTAGTACAGACGGCAGGGAGGGAGGGGGATGAAGGCATCGTGGGATTTTATTTTTGAAATGTGTATCATGTACAGTGTCGATCTAATTTATTCCTTTTCACTGCTATGTAGTATTCTATCGCTTAAATATATATTGGTTTACTTTAGTTATTCTTTTGATGGACATTTAAGGTTCCTGGGCTTTTTGATCAAACCTGAGAGGCGGGGCCAGCCCTTCAGGGGCTGCAGGGCCTCACCCAGGGAGGCCGCCCAGGTCGGAGGTCGGTCTTGCCTCAGAACCAGAAAGCCACATGCCCCAGGCCAGTAATGGGAGCAGAAGGGCTTCCGAGGGGTTAGGTGTCAGCCCAGTTCCCATGGTTAGGATAAGGGAGGCAGGTGCAGAGCAGCTGGCCTGGGTCTGGGCTGCTGGGGTCTGAGGGAGAAAACAAGCTCACTCACAGGACAGTGGCAGGAGGCTGGGGGACTCGAAGGCTTGTTAAATGAAGAACTGTGGGTGCTGTGACCCAGAAGGACAGGATGCCTCAGGACAAGGGTTGGACCCCCAGAGGCTGGGGGAGGGCTCGGGAGGACTATCGGGGGCCCTCCAGGAACTCGGACACTTGATTTTTAAGTCCTGGCGGCTAATTAGGGTGGAAAATAACAAAACTGCAAGGTTCAAGCCACTTGCACATGTGACCCTTTCAGCCTGTGGCTTAGAGACTTGTCCCCTCCCGATGAGATGCGTTCTCTGTCTCCAAGAGGGAGAGCTGGGGGATGTGTAGAAAACTAGCAGCTCACAAGACAGCTTAGATTAAAGAAAAACATTTTTTTTTGTTGAAAACCATTCTTGGCCCCAGCATTTTATTTAGAAAACTGTCAGGCCCACAGAGAAGTTGAAAGAAGGGCACAGTGAACGCATGTCTGTCCTCACCAGTTGCTAAATTTACTCCGTTTGTGTTTCTCTCTCTCAACCATCTGAAGATTACAGACGTCAAGATGTTTCACCTCTAAACACTTCAGCCTTTGTCTCCTACCAGCAAGAACATTCTCCTCATGCCCACAGCTATCATCACACCCAGGGAAGTTAACTTGTTTATCCAACGCACAGTTCATATTCAGATATTTCGCCGTGTCCTCAACATGTTCCGTATAGCCCCTCTCCACAACCCAAGATCCCATATGGACTGAGCTTTCCGCCAGGCAGGCTACCCCCATGGGGCGCTGCAGAGGCAGGGGACTCCCCAGGCCAGGAGACAGGCAACAAGGTGCTAGAAAGGACCCTTTTCCTTCCTGAGGGTCCCAAACGCCACGAGCCTCCAGGCCCACGTGTGACGGGTCTCTGCTGCCTTAGAGCCGGCAGGAGTCCCTGCTCTGCCTCCACCTGTCAGGGGAGCTAAGAGGGAGGCTTGTCACCCCGACTGAGGGCAGGGCTGGCCTCGCCTGCAGCTCCTCCCAGCTCAGGGGCCCGTCTGCCCTATGCCCTTCCCCACTGTGGCCCTGTACCTGCTCGCAATTGCTGTGGCTCCTCAGCTGGCCCTCCGTCACTCTGCTCATCTTCATCCAGGCTCCAAGCCCAGCTCGAGATGTCATTTCAATGTGTGACAATGATGACACATCCCTGCCAGAACTCGGACCTTCAGAGGCCGAGGCCCAGGCTGGAGGCCACCCCCCCCTTCATGGCAGCCCCTTGCTGAACAGTTGGCAGTATTTCCAAACATTCCTCCACCTTCTGTTTTTAACTCTTAGACTTTTCCTTTTAGTTTAGAAAAAATAAAACATTTCAGAAACATTTACTTTTAGCAGGCGAAGGTCTCCTGCAGTCGCAGACCCCCGATGGCTCTACTTTGCTTCTTACATATTTATTATTTTTTAAAATGTATTTTGTTTCATTATTGTTGACAGTATTGCAGATGTCCCCCATTTTCCTCCTTTTTGCCACCCTGTACCCAGGCCCTGCCCCGCACCAGCCTTCTCCACACTGTTGTCTGTGTCCATGGGTTATGCGAATGTGGATACATGTTCTCTGATTCATCTCTTCCTGTCCCCTTCAACCCCCTCCCCACTGAGATCTGTTATTCCTTTTACACATCCATGCCTCTGGACCTGTTTTGTTTGTCAGTTTAATTGTTTATTAGATTCCACATGTGAGGTCATGTGATACTTGTCTTTCTCTGACTGGCTTACTTGCTTAGCAGAATAGTCTCCAGGTCCATCCATGCTGTCTCAGAGGGTGAGAGTTCCTTCTTTTTTCACAGCCACATAGTATTCCATTGCGTAAATGTACCACAGCTTTTTCATCCACTCTTCTACTGGTGGGCACTTGGGCTGTTTCCAGATCTTAGCTATTGTAGATTATGCTGCTATGAACATAGGGGTGCATATATTCTTTTTTATTAGTTTGATGCTTTTTGGGGTTTTTAGGATATATTCCCAGTAGTGGGATCGCTGGGTCAAATGGCAGTTCCATTTTTAACTTTTTGAGGACACTCCATACTGTTTTCCACAGTGGCTGCACCAGTCTGCATTCCCACCAGCAGTTAATGAGGGTTCCCTTTCTCCACATCCTCGCCAGCACTTGTCGTTTGTTGATTTGTCGATGGTAGCCATTCTGGCAGGTGTGAGGTGATGCCTCGTTTTGATTTGCATCTCGCTGATGATTAGTGACGTTAGCGTTTTTTCATATGTCTATTGCCCATCTGTATGTCCTCTTTGGAGAAGTATCTATTCAGGACCTTTGCCCATTTTTTAATTGGATTGTTTGTCTTCCTGGTGTTGAGTTGTATGAGTTCTTTGCATGTTTTGGAAATTAACCCCTTATCGGATGAATCATTGATGAATATGTTCTCCCATACAGTAAGTTCCCTTTTCATTTTGTTGGTGGTTTCTTTTGCTTTTTATTTGGATGTAGTCCCATTTGTTTATTTTTTTCCTTTGTTTCCCTGGCCCTGGGAGAGGTACTGCTGAAAACACTGCTATGTGAGATGTCTGAGATTTTACTGCCTATGTTTTCTTTTAAAAAATAAAAAATATTTTATTGATTTTTTTATAGAGAGGAAGGGAGAGGGATAGAGAGTTAGAAACATTGATGAGAGAGAAACATCGATCAGCTACTTCCTGCACACCCACTACTGGGGATGTTCCCGCAACCAAGGTACATGCCCTTGACCGGAACCTGGGACCTGGGACCTCGAACCTGGGACCTTTCAGTCCCACGGCTGACGCTCTATCCACTGAGCCAAACCGGTCAGGGCTACTGCCTATGTTTTCCTCTAAGATTTTTATGGTTTTGGGACTTACATTGAAGTCTTTTATCCATTCTGAGTTTATTCTTGCGTATGGTGTAAGTTGGTGGTCTAGTTTCACTTTTGTGCTTGTACCTGCCCCATTTTCCCAGCCCCATTTATTTAAGGAGGACTGAGGGGGTGGGTGGGCAGACCACGTTGCCAGTGTCTCAAAGAGGCCTCTACGAAGAGGGACATTTGAGCAAAGGTGACAGGCAGGGGCAGGGGCAGCCGTGTGAACAAGAGGGTGGGGTGTGAAGCCTTCGTGGGGAGTGGCCTGCGTGTTGGAAGGAGGAGGAGGACAGTGGCCGGAGCATCATGGCAAGGGGAGGGCATGGGGCAGAGTGGGGGGGCCTGTGTGCCAGTGTGAGGGGGAGATGCATGCCCTCTGCCCGAGTCTCCTCTGCCGCCTGTTGCCCGTGTTCCCATGGCAATCATTCCGTTTGTACAGTGGGTGGATTTTTTTGGTGTCCTTGTGGTTTTTCTGCCTTTGCTACTGACAGCAGCCCAAGGAGGGCCAGGCAGGGCTGGGATCCCCACTTTACAGAAGAGGGAACAGCAAAGCAGGGTCAACGGTGTGGCTTAGGTTTTCAAAGATCCTTCTGGCTGCGACACGGAGGCGGGTTGTGGGGGCACAGGAAGGAAGGATGGAAGGAAAGAAGGGAGGGAGGGAGGGGGGGGGGGGGGAGGGAGGGAAGGAAGGAAGGAAGGAAGGAAAGAAGGGAGGAAGGAGAGAGACCCCCGGGGGCTGGTGTAGTCTGTCCAGTCAGGCGCCAGCGGCTGGTGGGCAGAGCGTTGGACCGATAGGGGTGCAGACTCGTTCTTCTATGTTGGGTTGTGGACAGAGGACTTCCCATTCCTGACTCTTGAAGAAGGCCAGGAGAGATGGAAACCCCCGCAAAGTGCTCACTGGACAGAGCAAAGCAGGGAGAGTCCTAATTGCGTGTGACCAGAGCAGGGCAGCTGCTGTGGCCCAGCCCCACTCTGCCCTGCCATTTGCCTGGGATGGCAGCCAAGGGACAGCCCACTGATCCCTCCCGAGACCGTTCCTGTTGTAGGCGGAGTCTGGGCAAGGCCCTGGCCTGGCCATGGCGGGTCAGATCTGGTACCGGTCCACCACTGCAGGAAGGGGCTGTGGGCAGGGGCAGGGGAGACGTGAAGAAGGCTTTGGCCAGGGCTGATCTGAAGGGCAGTGATGAGTTGGGACCTCGCTGTGTGTCGGGCTGGGTGGGTGTTGCTTTACACACACATCCCCTTGTTTCATTCTCCTACAGTCCTATTAGGGGGGTACACTCATGGTCCCCAGTTAATAGTTGGGGAAACTGAGGCTCAGAGAGGTTAAGCCACGTGCCCAAAGTCACACCACTGCTACGTGGGGGAAACGGGACCCAGCCAGAGCCCAGCCCAGATCCTTACTCCACAGAGTCGAAGTGACACTGCTCCCAGTCAGGTGCAAGGGCGTTGGAGAACCGCTCACACACACGACTTCTGGGAGTCCCCTTTTCTGTCTGTCAGATGGCGATGCTAGCCTTGCCCTCATGGCTTCCTCATGCCTTCAACAGGTAGTTCAGTGTTTTGTGTTTAAATATATTTTCATTGATTCCAGAGAGGAAGGGGGAGGGAGAGAGACATAGAAACATTAGTGACGAGAGAGAATCATTGATTGGCTACCTCTGCACACCCCACACTGGGGATTGAGCCCACAGCCCTGGCATGTGCTCTGGCTGGGAATTGAACTGAGACCTCCGGATTCATAGGTTGACGCTCAACCGCTGAGCCATGCCGGCTGGACTTCTCCGAATGTTTTGAAATGCACAAAATAAAAAAATACACGGGATTATAAAGGAGGAAGTAAATTTTATTGAGCGAGAGCTACCAAAACATTACAAAACAAGTTGGTGAGCTAGTGAGGCGTCCTTGGTTATTACTGCATTAATAAGATGATCCATGAGGTGAATTAAGGTTTAATTTTGTTTTTTTGAAGACACATCAGTGACAAGGCTCTTGTTGCTCAGCTTCGAGGGGGACATTAAGCTGGGTCATGGCTTGGATGGGCACATGCCCAGATGAAGGACCCCAGGCGATTGTGACTGTTTTGGTGTCCCCAAGTGCTGAGGACCCCTCTTTGTAGATGGAACAGCAGCTTCCTTTACGGCTGGCTTCAGAAGGTGTGTAGGCTTCTCTCCAGGGTCATCAGAATTCCCCACGCTTTTTGGGTTAGAGTCAGCTGTGGGAACACGGGATCCCACTGTGAGGGCCCAAGACTTTGGTGCAATTACCCCATGTTGGCCTTGGGCAGGGGACCCGGGTCTGATGATTACTGTGGCTTGGAAGGCATGATGAGTGCACACTGAGGTGAGATGTGAACTGCCTGTGAGCTCTGTGGTGATCGCGTCCCGGATCTGCGATGCGGTGCCGCCGCTCTCACTGTGCTGGGAGGAAGTGCTTTTAGTTAGAAGGTAGGAGAATGAAGGCATACTTGTTTGCAAACTATCCAGACTCATGCGACTCATTAGTCTGGTCTCATCCAAATCCACCCTCCCCATTCTCCCCCCAGGAGAGGTTTGAGCACGAGGGACCCCAACACTCCCTTGCTGATCACAGCCCCGGGAGTGGACATCAGTGCTGGGACCACCAGGACTGCCCATCTTAGCAGCCAGGCCCATTTGAAACTGGAAAGGGCTTTCAGACCATCCCACCCTCATAGTCTCTTTATGGCTGTGGACACTAAGGCCCAGAGAGTGGAAGGACGTTGCCCAAGGCCCTACAGCCTTTGGCCCCCGGGTGGAGAACCCTGTGCTGGCCAGGCTAACTCAGGGCAGGGTCGAGTGAGGTCTCTAGGGAGAGCAGCAGAGCGAGAAGGCTGGAGGTCCCAGGGTCTCACCCTCCTCCAGACATTTTGGAGGCAGGTCAGCGTTCAAAGGATACTGTTCTTCCCCCACCCTGCGGCCGGCAGCTGTGCACATCTGTGTCGTCTCCTGGCTGCCTTCATAGGCACTGGCTGGGGCCTGTCATTGCCTGGGGAGCTGATGAGAGAGGAGGTTGGCTGGTGCTGGAGTTGGCAGGAGGCGAGGGGGAGGAGGGATGGAGGTGTCAGGCCCAGCACAGACCAATGGGAGCAGGGCCTGCCTTGGCCTGGCAGCCGTAGCCAGCTGTTGCCGCTGTTCGTCATGCCCTCCTTGGGGATAGCCACCCGTGTTCTTGGAGGAGGCTGTTCCCATCCCTGCCTCCTTGGCCCAGACTGCTGAGAGGAGTCTGGGAAAGTTTGGTGAACGGTGTTGGGAGCTGCCTTGGCAGGCAAAGTGGGGAGAACTGGAGAGAGGTTTCCGGCTCCGCTCTCTGCTGTCGCCTGCTGGGGGTCCACTGTGGAGCCCCTCACTTTCTCTGAGCCGCCTGTGTTTCTATTTAGAAACAGAGACTCATTCCCTCCATGTTTGACGAGAGAGGAAAAGGGAGAGGGAGAGAGGGAGAGAGAGGGAGAGAGAAAAGGGTTGAGATTGGACTGGGTGTGGAGAGGTATGAGGGCTCATATAAACACCAGGTGTGCGTGTTAACAAAGCTGTCAGGCAGCTGCTGGGAGTTTTCCAGTGTGACAGGCTGGGCAGGGACCCCTTTCCAAGCTGCAGAGGGAGAGAACCAGGTGGTGGTTTGGGAAGGTTCTGGGAGGGACGGCATGAGGCTTGTCATTCTGTCTACGTAGCTTTGGGGAGGGAGCGTGAGTACAGCCCTGGGGGAGACTTAGGGTCTGGGAGAGAGGGCACAGTGAGTGCAGCCTTCAGACTGAGCTGCTGAGCCCCTGTTCCTGGGGTGCTGTGCTGGTGTTGAAGGCTGGGGCTGGGGCGGGCTGGGGCGGGCTGGGGAGTGGGTGGCTGGAGCACGTTGTCGCCACCGACTTGGAGCAGCTCATGCTCAGCTGAAGGAAGGAGAGAGGTATCGTGTTCTAAGAACTGTCTGGTCTCTGTGCTTCTGCAGGTTGGACCCATGTCAGGGTGCAGGTGGGGTGGGGCTGAGCAGGGCAGGTAGGTCCCTCCTTCTCCTGATCCTGGGCCATTAATGCCAGGAGGGGCCTGCAGCTGCTGGGCTCTCAGAAAGTCCTGTCTCCATGTCTGGACCCTGGAATAAACCCTCCCCACACCCTCTTGCAGCTCTTAACGGGTCTCCCAGCCGCTTCCCAGCCATCCTCTCATTTGTTTTAAATAAGCTTTAACTTTATTACCCAGTGTTTAGAGGAGAACCATCAGGAAATGCAGAAGAGCAAACAGGAGAACATAAAAAATCACCTATAATCCCATCACTTGGTGATAACTCATGCCAGCATCTTGGTGTGTGTCCTTCCAGACTTTCCTCGTGATACACTGTCATGATTTAAATTAGGGTCACAGCTTGAGCCTGCAACCTGCTCCTTCCATTCCTGTCTGTGAGATGTCTTTCCATATCAGGCAATAGGAAATGGCCATTTAACATTCAACCTGAGAGATGTCCCATAATTTATTCAACAAATCCCCTGTTGTTGGCCGGAGGTTGTTTCCAGGGTTTTGTTATATAAGCAACACCACCCTGTAGCCCACGGGCTGCATGCATCCTTTAGGGCTCCCCTGGGAGAGAGCTCTCCATGTAGATGCCTCATGGGGGTCAGAAGCTCTGCCTGTTGGTGATGTTGAGGTTGGGGTTGATGATGTTGAGGTTGGGGTTGGTGATGTTGAGGTTGGGGTTGGTGATGTTGAGGTTGGGGTTGATGATGTTGAGGTTGGGGTTGGTGATGT
>PVJC01011788.1:0-40909 GCA_004026665.1 Murina feae
TTTTTAGAGAGAGAGAAAAGGAGAGGAATAGAGACATCAATAATGAGAGAGAATCATTGATCAGCTGCCTCCTGCCTGCTCCACACTAGGGATCGAGCTTACAACCGGGATGTGCCCTGATCAGAATCAAACCATGATTTCCTGATTCATAAGTCGACAACAACTGAGCTATGCTGGCTGGGTGGGAAAATATATATATATATATATATATATATATATATATATATATATATATATATATATATATATATATTTAATATATATTTTTATTGATTTCAGAGAGGAAAGGAGAGGGAGAGAGATAGAAACATCAATGATGAGAGAATCATTGATGGGCTGCCTCCTGCACCTCCCCACTGGGGATCAAACCCGTAACCCCGCACATGACCCTGACTAGAATCAACCTTTCAGTCCATAGGCCCATGCTCTATCCACTGAGCCAAACCAGCTAGCGTGAGAAAATATTTTTTAACAAAAAATTATTGTACCTATCCCCGAGATGGTGAAAACTGGCTGTGTGAACAGTCTCCTCCTCAGAAGAAAATGCTGCTGCAGAAAGGATACTCCAAACCCAGTGTCACAGAAGCCATACCTCGGGCCTATGAGAAACCCAGAATCTGCTTGCCATTTGTCCCGATGGCCTTGCTGACTTAGAAAACGCTCCTGAATGCTTTGAATCTGAAAAGCCCATACAACCCAATTCTTCCCTCCGCTGGGTGAGCCATCAGAGCTTCGCAGAGGCTGTATGGTAATGGGCACTGTTTAAATGAAGCAAAAAGTACCATTTCAAAGCAATCGCTTTTTAAACTGTCAAATAAAAGGAATCCATCTGTGCATGTGAAATTATTCCAAGCATTCTAACTATTAGCTGAGAGCAGGTGAGCGATGTCAGCGAGAAGCCCTGTTCCAGAAAGAGCTAGTGAATGTTTAAAGACAGACGCCCGAGGACTTCTTTGGCCCTGTTTTGGATGAAAACATGTCTATTTTACCAGACCTAGATGAGCCCCATGGAAAAAGTTTTAAGAAAAATTTAAATCCTAGTAACCAGATGCCATTCTGTTCATTGGAGTTGCTTTAATCGGTATGGCTCTGACCCTAACGCTGTCTTACGGGTAGGCTAACTACACAGGATCACTTTAACTTTTTCCTTTGTCTTAAATTTGATGCCAAGGCCCTTGGCTAGCTTTCCGAGTGATATATTTCACACTGTTCTATGGCCTTCTATTTGCTGTCGATAAATGCATCCTTGCACAGTCTAGTCAATGAGAAGGATATTCGGTAAAAGTATGAGAAGTGTCTTGTCTGTCCCCGGCAGGCATGCTTGGTATAGGGCACCCACGTGGAGGGTGCGCCTCAGCGGTAAGGCATCGCTATAGACAACACAGAGGCATGGGCTGTTCTCCCCGCAAGGCCAACGCCAGCCTCTTCCATTGTATTTCCTCCAGGGGTTTGCACTGCAATTAGAGTGTTCATGCCTTCAGTATCTTTGTAGGCACGGAAACAGGGCTGCTGAAAATAAATAATTAGTGAGCCTTCTGCCTCCCCTGGCCCTTCAGGTACCTCTACCCTGTGCCACTCTGCCAGGCTTACCCAAGCAAAAGGATCCTGCTTACTCAGCCCACGAGGAACCACGCAGACGGTGATGGGCTAGAGACGCTGGGACAGACTCGGAAGGTCTATGCTTCTGGCTGGTGAACGTGGAGCTTATTAAACAGGCACATTCTGACTCGGCTAGCTGGAACCTCAGAGCCTGAATTTCTTGCAAGCTCCCAGGCAAGGCCATGCTGCCGAGGCCCACATTTTGAGCATCGAGGGGATAAGCACATCCTGCAAAACCGGGACACGCTACTCGACAGGCATTTGTCGAAGGGTCTGGCTCCATTTTGAATTAGGATTCCTTAAAAGCAGGGACCGGATCTTACACTTTTTTTTTTTTTTTTTTGGTTGTTTTGTTTTGTTCTCTAGCTGGCACTTGGCACAGGTCCCGCACACGGTGGGTGTGTATTTATTTAATTAAACAGAGCTGGCCTCGTTCCAAACGGTATTTCAAGTGGACTTAACCCCTAGCAGGCTCTATCTAGCCAGGTGCCTGATGCACTGGCCAGCGAATGAAGTCCGTCCCGTCCCCGGGGTGGTCTCCAGGCCACCAAAGGTCCCTATCACCTACTGGTACCTGGCTTACGCCTCCGCGGCTGCTCTTCTGAAATTCTCCCTCCTGCCCCATTTTTAAATCGGTTTACACTAGAGAGCCCGTCAGAGGAGGAAAACAAAACAAAACCCAGAAAGCCCTGCGGAGCGGCGAGGCTTAGCACATCAAAAGCTCCGCTCTCTCCGCAGAACTCTCAGGTTGCCCCCCTCTGCCTGGTCTGCAGGCCGGCCCTGCGCCCCCCGCCGGCTCTCCGCCCTCGGAGCCCTTCAGCAGCCGTCCCAGCGGGCACAGGAGCTCGAGGGCTTGCTGCAAGCCTGGTTGTTAGCTCTGCCTGAGTAATTCATCTTCTCCAGCATCTCCTGCACCCCCCGGGGGGTGTAGTCACCCCGGAGGTCGCGGGGAGCTCGGACAGGAGCGACTGCTCTATGGAAACCCTCGTTCCAAGAGGTCCCTGCGGAGCCATAACCTGTTCCTCTAGGCAGCAGCCTCCCGGGGCTCTAGAGGCAGCGCTCGGTGCGGCTCCATGGGGGGGAGGGGAAGGGAGGAGGAGGGCGATGATATTGGTCAGTAGTTGAGCCTCCCCAGGGAAGGGAGGAGCGCGCAGGCGAGTGCGCCCCGGAGGAGGAGTGCACGTGCTGCTGGGGTGGGTGAGAGGCGGGCGGGAGGGAGGAGGAGGGAGGCGTGAGCTGCAGGCGGGAGGCGCCACGGCCTCGAGACGCAGGCGCCAGCAGCCGGAGAGAAAGTTCCCGTGGAGAGCTCGCCCCGGGGAGGGCCGACGTCGAGGCCGCTCGCAGCGAGGGTCGCAGGTCCCGCGCGCCCGGCCTGCCTGCCTTCCCCCTGCGTGTCCTGGGCCACACGGCTTGGCTCCTCGGGAAGCTGCCGCTGCCAAACTTGGAGAAGGAGGAGGAGGAGAACAAGGAGGAGGAGGAGAAGGAGAAGGAGGAGGAGGAGGAGGATGCTGCTGCGAGTGACAGCGGCGGCGCGGGGCGCGGGGGCGCACTGAGTGCTCCCCGGGGGCGGCCCAGGTGAGGCTGCCAGAGCTGCGGCCCCGAGAGCCCGAGCGGCCAGGTAGCGGCTCCAGCGCCGGGACTGCGCCAGCCCTGCCAGCCAGGGCCGCCAGCGCCGCCGCCGCCGCGCCCGCATCGCCTTCTCGCCACGGAGCCATGGTGCGCGGTGCGCGCACGCCGCGAGCGGGACTCTGAGCTCCGCCGCGCCGCGCGCCCCCACCGCCTCTCCCCGGGCTTCCCCGCCGATCTTCCCCGCGGGCCATGAAGCTTTGGTCCGGAGACTCTCGCCCCTGAGCGGCGTGGCGCCCGCTCCAACCCCTGCGCCGCTGGACCCCAGACAGCGCTCCAGTGGCTGAGCCTCCCCATCTCCCGGGACCGGCACCCAGGCGCCCCGGGATGGCGCTGCCAGGCCCCCTCCGACCGCGCAAAGTTCGCAGGAGGCGAGAGATGCTGCTGCAGCAGATCGGCTTCGTGTGCGCGGTGCTGGCGCTGGCGAGCTGCGCGCCCGGCCTCTTGGGCAGCCTGGGTAGGTGCCGGTGCGGGCCGGCTCGAGAGTTGGGGGGCTTGGGCTGGCCAGCCTCGGGCAGCTCCGACAGGTCTCCCCCTCCTTCCCCGTCAGCTGGGTCCCAAGGGCTCATTCAGGCTCCTCCCCGCCGGGCAGGGAGCGCACACCCGGGAGGGCTGGTGTCGACGCTCTGAGCCCCGGCGCCGGTTCCCCAGAGCTGCGCGCAGCCCCTGGGGGCTCGGGACGCGGCTGCAGGCTGCGTTACTAAGACGGAAGCCAGAGCCGGGGCCCCTGGGTGCCGGAGTCTGTCTCCGGAGGGTGCGGGGGTGGGAGGGGGGCAGCGCAGCAGGGGGTCCAGACGTGGATTCCCTTGACCTGAGGGGTCCGACTTCCTGGTTAGCGGAGCGGGGAAGGTTGTACTCCGCGTCCCTGGAAAACCCATCTTCGGAGGCTGTGAACTCCGGCTTCCCTCCCCCGGAGGTTGCTGCCATGTTTCAGCATCGTTCTCTCAACTCCTCTCATCCCCAGGGTAGGGGCGCTGGCGTCTGGGGCACAACCCACACTCCTTCACCCGAGAGGAGGCCCGGGGAGTTGAGAGCAGGAGAAACTTAAAAAACACACACACACTCAACCTGGTGAGGGGGGGGTGGGGGGGCACGCGCGCCGTGAGGAGTCTTCAGAAGACATTCACTTGCCCACATTGCCATTGTTAATGGGATGCCACGGACCTTTTTGTTTTTCACATTTTAAAAATATGAAAAATGCAGGTGATTTAGCAACTTGGACATGAGATAAAGAGGCAGTACCTTCTCCAGCAGTGAGAAAGGGACAATTTGGAGAGGTTTATAGTGAGTGATGGGGTAACATTTAGCTGGAACTTGATTAAACTTAAAGGAAAAAAAAAACACAAAAACAATACTGCCTTTCAAAACTCATACTCTGTGACTGAGGATGCAAAGGTTAAACACTGGCTGTTTCCAACAGAAAACCAGAATGGTTATTTGCATATCTTAATATCTGGTGCTTTGCAGTGGGGCAAGGCCATGTCTTTTTCCCCCTCAATTACACCCCAGAAAAAACAAAACAGGGAGAGGCTCTTAGGTGTCAGCATTGGAGAAGGGTCATCCCCCAGCTGAGGCTTGTGCACATCAGTAGAGGTAAGCAAGCGAATGCGTTAAAGGCCCCGTAGTGAGAATCGCCGTGTTTGCTGGATCAGGAACTGCCTTTAAGCGTTTTAACTACTTTTGGTCCCTGCCATCCATGCCTGTGATCTCACATGTTCCTCCGTGTGGCCCTTGGACCGACAGAGTCAGCATCACCTGGGAGCTGGTTAGTGCCGAATCCCAGGTGCCAGCTGGGACCCATCGAATCAGAATCTGCATTGTAACGTGGTCCCCAGGTCATTTGGACATTCAAGGGTGAGAAGCCCTGGGCCAGATCCCGTCGATCTTCTCCGCCTGCTTGCTGGCTTACTGTCCATCCACAGACCCTGCAGAGCTGGGATAGCTGAGCATCTCCACTAGCAGAGAACTTCCTGGTCACTTTGCTAAACCCTTCGTTGCCCTTGCGAGGGGTGGAGATGGAGAGATCTTTGGCCAAAGTCAGAGCACATGCTGACCCACCTGGGACTGGCAACAATGAACTTTATCTAGGAAACAGATGGCTGTAGGTGGTATCTATTGTGCTTCCAATCATTGTACCACTCCGTACAGGTGGCGCTAAGTAGTCAAATAGGGCTGTTGCGGTGAGAGAGGTGAGGTCATGGCGAGAATGCAGGCGCCACCTTGACCTAATGCTGTCTGTGACTTAACTTCCAATCCAGGGCACAAGACGGCTTCTGCCAGCAAGCAGATTCTACTAGACACGTGGAGAAACAGAAAGCTGATGGCACAGCTGAACGGGACTCAGACAGCTAAGAACTGCACAGATCCTGGTAAGAAATAGATTCTTCACCCTCCTCCGATGCCCACTCCCCACTCCCGGCATTCGGCTGGGCCTGGAGAGGGGGCCCATGTGGACACTTACAGCCAGAGCTGAGAAAGGTGGTTTCATGCACCTGGGTGGGAGGCTAGCGGTAAGGCATTTAAAGGTAACGTACACATGTTAATCAGTTGTGCTGCTGAGCAACTCAAGTACTTTCTTTACCCAACAACTGAAAAAGGTCACATTCAAGAGTTTTAAAATTTCATTTTCTCACAATGCTCCGAAGGCTCAGAGTTTCCCACTCTCTTGATTTTGTTGGCCCGGGTGTCTTTTCCGCCTGCCCCCCTCTGCCCCCCTTTTCTTGTTGTGTCCACTTGCTGGAGCTCTAGGGGCAGCAGACGGATGGTACGTGGGGAAGACCTGTTGGCCAGGGCAGCTGCAGGGGTAGGACGTGCGGTCCTGGGCCCCTTCTCTGGAGTGGCAGTTCCTGGGGTGTCATCCCAGCTCAGGGATGAGTCCTGCCTGCCCTGGAGGCAGATTCCGTGTTCCTTCTGAGATGTCTCGAGGGGCTTGGAGGCTGTCAGGCTGTCGGAGTCCAGGACGACAACTTGTCCTTGTCTTTCCACAGGCAGGCTTTGCCGGAAGAGGGTAGGTTCCGGGAGAGGACAGTGCTCCTGGCAGGCAGCGGAGCAAAGGGAGACTGCCCAGGCTCTGCAGGGCATCCTGGTGGTCTCTGATCAAAGGACCCACGTGGGTGATATATTTGGAAGCTTTGAGAACAATGAGGCTTTATTAGGGGTGGATACCAGTTGGCTTTTCCACTGAGTTGCTGGCGAGTCACATGATCTGTTTAGGCCTCTGCTTTCTCGCCTGTGAAATGGGCAGAATAGTGCTTGCCTGCTTCGGGGTTGTTGGGAGAATCCGATAAGGCCCTGGGTGGGGCTGTGTGTGAGAGGAAATGGAACCCCAGGGCAAAGGAGCAGGTTGGAATGGCATCGTCCTATGGCTCATTTTCACAGGCAGGTTCTCACCTGCCTTTTACAGGTCAGGGGAGAACACACGAGCTGCTTAAGTCATGGAACGTGTAGTGTGAGGCTGCCTCGGAGCCTAGGCCTGTGCGATGAGCATGTTTGGTTGGTTCCATGTGCAGAGGGAGGCGGGGCCTTTCTGCAAAGCCTGCTTTCTACACCATCTCCTTCACTTCTCCCAGGACTCTTCTGAGAAGTGTGGGTGAGCAGGGAGGAGGTGAGTGCAGGCTTGCTGAGAAGCAACTAGGATTCCCTTTGAACTTGGAACTCTCATCTATCCTGGTGCCTCAGCAGCAGTGGTATCCACCCTGTCATTTAACCTCCCCCCCTCCCCCCCCCCCGCACCTTTCATCAGCCAGAATGGGGGGTGCATGTGCCAGACTGACATGGGCGCATCTATAAGGCTGTCCTAGCACTCCAGCGACCTGAGATGCTAATTATCACCAGCCACACGGGGAACACAGGGCTTTTCTGGGCAAAGAATTGGGGTTGGTGCCCTAGATAGTTTGCTCAGTGGTTAGAGCATGGACTGTGGACTGAAGGGTCCCAGGTTTGATTCTGGTCAAGGGCACATGCCCGGGTTGTGGGCTGATCCCCAGTGGAGGCAGCATTTTTGTAAAGAAAAAAAAAAAGATTGGGGTTGATGCAGTTTTGACTGGTTCCTAGCTCATGGTGCCCTGGTCTTGGACTGGCTCCCCCAGGACAAGCTCTGCTTTCTTAGCGTCTCCTACGCATGATTGTTTCCTGAATCTTCAGTGAATTCCCAGTCAGGGCACATGCCCGGGTTGTGGGCTCGATTCCCAGTGGGGGTGTGCAGGAGGAAGCTGGTCAGTGATCCTCTCTCATCATTGATGTTTCTTTCTCTCCCTTCCTCTCTGAAATAAACGTTTATTTTTTTTAAAATTACCCCACTAACTCTGGAGCAGGCAGTCCTACCTGGCAGGACTACCTGGACCTGTGTCCCTTTCGGAGAGGAAGTGGAGGGGAGGCGGCAGGCGCTTTTGCAATAATTAACATTTGCATTATACTTGTGTTGACTGTCTCCCACATAGGGCCCTGCACACAGAAGGGACTCAGTAAATATTGGTAAAATGACAGAAGGGAAGTGTATTTTGAATATTAAGCACTTTAGTCCTTAGAGTGTTTCTGCAAAGATGAGGGACAAGAAGCTCAGAAGTATAGTGATTTTCCAAGATCTCCTGGCAGGCGGGAGCATCCCTGGTGTTCTGGCTCAGAGCTCATGCACCTGTCCCCTCCCCACTGCACTGCATCTGCCCCCAGCCCCACTGCACATGCTCCAGCTCTCCTCCCAGCCCAGGTAGGTGGAGGCCTGGCTTCCCTGCCAGCCCCTGGTCTCTCAGGAGAAGATCCAGCCTCCTTCCCAGTTCACAATCATGTATGTAGCATGCACCTGCTGCTGTGTGTCCAGCCTATGGGGCACTGGGTGGGGAGTATAAGCAAGTGTGAAAGGCAGCGCTTATCATCAAGTAGCTCACTTGATGGGGAGAGGGCCTGAGCTCTGGTATCTCTTCCTCTTCTTAGAAGGGCACTAATTCCATCATGGCGGCCCCACCCACCTTCATGACCTCATCTAACCATAATTACCTCCAACTACCCATGACCTCATCTAACCCTAATTACCTGTAACTACTAGTTGCATTAGGGCAGCCGTTCTCAACCTGTGGGTCTCGACCCCTTTGGCGGTCGAACAACCCTTTCACAGGGTCGACTAAGTCCATCCTGCATATCAGATATTTACATTATGATTCATAACAGTAGCAACATTACAGTTACGAAGTGGCAATGAAAATAATTTTATGGTTGGGTCACAACATGAGGAACTGTATTTAAAGGGCCAGCAGGTTGAGAACCACTGCAATAGGGGATTAGGGCGTCAACATAGGAATATGGGGGAGACGCAAACCTTTAGTCCAGATCAGGAACCAAGGAGTTGCCACTCATCTCGCAGGGGTGGCATCTGGAGTGTTTGAAGACAGCGTCTCACACCTGCCTGTAGATGAGAAACACCCGTGGGCTCTGAAAAATACAGGTGCCTGGCCCTGGCCCCAACCCGTGACATCAGAACCAGAGATAGACCCATTCTGTGGCCAACTTTCAGAGCTTCTGGGAACCTGGCTCATCCCCCCAGGTCCTCCATGGTGGGCTCCCCCTTGTCATCGCGGCATCCCCAGGCCTGCCCTGGTCACGCCAGCCAAGTCGCCTCCGAGTCACTGTCTCTCTTGGTTTAGCTCTTTGCAGGCAAGAATCCTATCCATTGTTTTATCGTTGGTTAGCTTCTCCCAAGTAGAATATAGAAGGTGAGAGCTTTGTCTGCTTTCTGCAACCACAGCATGTACTTCAGTTTAAAAGGCGGTGATACCTGAACCCACCTCCTAGAGTTGCTAGAATTAAATGAGTTCCCCTCCACCAAGTGATACGCACACCCATGCTCAGGCTTCAGCCTCCCTTTTTGTGGCTCTCTTCCCGGCTCACTCCACAGATGATACCATGTCTGTGTACATAGGTACTGGACAGACGACTGTCAGTCACATGTCAGGAGGACAAGTTAAGAGGTGAATGTCTTTCCAAACACGGTTTCTTCTCTTCTGGAAACGCATGTCTTGTTGTGATTTGATTTTTTAAAAAATCTTTTGAGGATTTGGGGTGCGGGAGGGTGGCAGACCTTGTAGAACTTGCCTCTAAAAGGAATTTGTCCCTTGGCTGGGGTTGTGTTACATGTTGGCGTTTAGCTGGGGTGGGCCTGGCTTCCTGCGTTCTTACAGCTTTCCCCCCATGTCTGAGACCGGGTCAGCGATCCATCCTCCCCTGGGTCACTTGTTCATCTGGGACTCCATCCTCTGCCCCACGTTTCAAAGAGGCAATAGCGACAGAGGGTGGCTTGGTTCCCCCTGTTGTCATGGGGGTGAGGGGGGATCTATTTTACCTAGTTTGGTTTTCCACTTGTCTTTTGGGATGCCTGGTGGCTGTGCGTCTTCGCTCAGGCTCCTGTGGATGATACCATGGCCTGGATGCATAAACAACAGTATTTTGTTTATGCAAAAACAATGTATTTTCTCATAGTTCTGGAGACAGGAAGTCCGAGATCAGGGCTCCAGCGTATTCGGGTTCTGGTAGGGACTGTCTTCCTGGCTTGCAGACTATGCCTTTTTGCTGTGTTCTTACGGAGGGGAGACCAAGTACATGGTCTCTGGAGTCTCTTCGGGAGCTGCAAAGAGTCCATCAGAAGGCCGCTGATCCCATCGGACCGGGGCCCCACCCTCGGGACCCATACATCCACATTACCTTCCAAAGGCCCCATCTTCAAATACATTGCTTCAGGATTAGGGCTTCAACATGAGAATTTGGGGGGTGGGGGTGGGGACACACAAACATTTGGCCCATCACAGCGTCCATAGAAGGAAGGCTGGGAAAAGAGGGCTGAGGGCCCAGTTGACGTGGCTCAGTGCTTGAACATTGATCTATGAACCAGGAGATGATGGTTTGATTCCTGGTCAGGGCCCATACCTGGATTTCAGGTTCGATCCCCAGTAGGGGGTGTTCAGGAGGCAGGTGAACAATGATTCTCTCATCATTGATCTTTTTATTTCTCTCTCCCTCTCCCTCTCTGAAGTCAATAAAAATACATTTAGTAAAAAAAAAAAAAAAAAAAAAAAAAAGAGGGCTGAGGAAGGGGTGCCTGAGAGATTATGGAAGAAGAAGATGGTTTGTAGCATTTCAGGAGACCAGAGGAGTAGGAGGCAGGTGCTAGATGGAGGGTCTTTCCTGGTCGACCTGGTTCTGAGCTGCTCTTACTTTGCATCCTGTACCAGGGCTGATGTGAAGCCGATGGTGGGTCTGGTGGGGGTGGAGCCTGTGCAGAGGAGCTGGTGTTGGGACTGGGCTAGGAGGAGGCGATGAGATCGTGGAACAGGTACCCGCTGCAGCAGCAGATCCCTGTAGGCGCCCCTGCTTGGGGAGCGGAGGTGCAGAAGGCCCGAGTAGGAGGAGGGGACCTGGAGCTGCAAAAAGTACATCAGGGCCTGTGGGCGTGGAGGTGAGGCTGAGCCAAGGTCTGTGGGAATGCACCTTCAGCAGCTTGGGAGACAAACCGCACACCCCAAGCGGCAGAGTTATGTAAAACTGAGTTGGAAAAGCAAGAGTTGAACTCATTGCTGCTCAACAGGAGGTGGAGGGGGTGGAGTTACTATCCCAGAGGGTAGATGGTAGACGCAGGACTCCAGCCTGGGGAGGGGGGATCCTGGGCAGGACGGCCTCCCGGGATCCAGGGGGCTTCTTAGGAAAGGGCCACCACCCCCTTTGTGATGGTGACAGACTGGCCAGGCCCCCCTGATCACACTCGGAGGCTGTGAATGCAGCCCGTCATGGGTGGGCTCACTCTGCTTTTGGGGTAGGGGGTGCTGTGTGTTGGGTCAAGTGGCTTGACCAAGGTCTGGTTTCTAGTTCTGGTTCTGCAAGGTACTGCCTGATGTTTGGGGAGTCCCTCCCCTTCTCCCTCCCTCCCTCCCCCAACAAAACAACATTGCGCTGGGTGCGCCCACAATGTCCAGTAGCCAGAAAAAGCGCCTGCCCCAGGAGGCACGGCTCTTCTTGGAGATGGCAGCTGGGCGTGCTGCAGGCAGAGGTATGAGCTGGCTGTGTGACCTTGAGCAAGTTCGTGATCCCTCTAAGCTTCAGGTCTTCTCTTTTATAAAGTGAGCAAGACGGCAGTTCCTGCCTGCACCATCAGGCCGCTGCCAGCCTTCGCCCACATGGTGGCTAGAAGTAGATAAGGCATGCGGAGCTCATGGTGGCTGCCACCATCCTGATCCCGGCTAACACCAATGCACTGCGTATTGGGGGCTGTTCTGAGTACTTCCCATGAATCCACTCACTTCTCACTTCTTGTAATACGCCTTGAGGTAGGTGTGATTAGCGACCTCATATACACGTCGAGGAAAAGAAGACCAAAGAGATGAAGCAAGTAGTTCGCCCAGCAAAACCAGAAGCAGGGCCAGGTGTGGGTGTGGTTTTTTAAAAAAAATTAATAGACTTTATTATTATTATTATTATTTACAGCAGTTTTAGGTTTACAGAAAAATTGAGCAGAAAATTCCGAGTTCCCGTATTACTCCCCAGTTCCCTCTGTCATTAACATCTTGCTCGTGTGGCACCAACTGTCGCAATTGATGACCCGATAACTGACACGTTATTATTAGTAACTAAAGTCCATAGGTTATCTCGGTTCGCTCTTGGTATTGCACGTTCTATCCGTGTTGGTAGATGTATGACAACATGCATCCACCGTTGCGGTGGCATGCAGAGTAGTTCCAGTGCCCTAGCCATCGCAATGGAGACATGGCGTTGGAATGTGAGCCTGTACCCTCACATAACTACTAATAAAGGGGTGGAAAAGACAGATGAGAGACGAGGACGGCCCTGCGTCTCCCAGCTCCCGTCACTGTCGGACGCCCCTCTGAGAAACGGAATGTCTGTCTGTCCGTCGCAGCAGCAAACATCTGTGTGGGCCTGCGTCTCGGTATGTTTCTGATTTGTTTGCAATCAGAAGTTATTTTTTCCCCCTTATCCAAACTCTCGGGCCATCTGCTAGCAACCCCTCCTCCCCACCGGCCATCTGCTACCCCTGACTTCAGATTCTCTGCTCGTGACGAGACGCGGGCCTCGCGCAGCCCAGAAAGCACCCACCCGGCTTCCTCTTGCACTCCGAGGGACGCTCCTCCCCGGGTTAAAAATGGAAATTATCAAGCGTTGCCATGTGTTGCCTGGGGCTGCAGGGATCCAGCCGTGGGACTCACCAGAAAGGGCAAATGCTTGAAAAGGCTTTTATTTTATTAAACATCAGTGAAGAGGTCATTGGAGCATAACATTTTACTAGAAAAAAAGAAAATGTTTTGGAAGAATTTGCAGTGTCTCCTGAAAGGATAGTGGCCGTCCCCCGTGGGAAAGGACAGCAAGTCACTGCCCAGTGGGTTGTCCTGCTGCCGATGGTCTACAGGCCTACAGCCCCCTTTGCTGATGTGGCTGCAGCCCTGGGTCTCGAGGTAATGGCCCGAGACATGCAATGCAACGTGCAGCGAGGCACCGAAGCTGGAGGGGACCCAGTCCCGGCCGTGGGCTGTGCACAGTGGACTCAGGGACACAGGCGGGAGTGTAAATAACAGAGCGGCCTGTGGCAGGTACCTCTGGAGCAGCACATTCAACCGGTGCACCACAAGAATGTTTAAAACATGCCGCACCTGACTCTTTAGGCAGGGGCACTGACCTCTTTCCCTTAGATCAGCGGTTCTCAACCTGTGGGTCGCGATCCCTTTGGGGGTCAAGCGACCCATTCACAGGGGTCGCCTAAATGCATCCTGCATATCAGATATTTACATGATGATTCATCACAGTAGCAACATTACAGTTATGAAGTAGCAACGAAAATAATTTTATGGTTGGGGGTCACCACAACATGGGGAACTGTATTAAAGGGTCGAGGCATCAGGAAGGTTGAGAACCGCTGCCTTAGATGGACAAATAGAAAATGACAACAGCCAATGCAACCATAGCCATTTGGTGTGAATGAATCAAAATCATACATTTTTTGCATGGGTCAGATGAGCAAAAAAAAAAAAAAAAAAAAAAAGAATCTATTTTTTGGAATGCCACAGAATTTTAGTCACTAGTTATGTGTCATGAGATGAAAGAGTTTGGACACCCCTGCTCGGCAAGAAAGAGCTTGGTGGTTCGGGGCGAGGGTGCCCGCCCTGGAGGAGATGCCAGGGAGGTGGCAGAGGGAGGATGTTCGGAACAGCCGCCCAGCACAGTGCGCTGGAACGCGCCCTCTGAGCCGCGGGAGCAGCACCTCCCCACCTGGGCAGCGCTTGCTGGCCAGCACCGCGTCTCGTCTCGCTCACTGGCTGTCGAAGGGGAGAGAACACAAACCTCCTAAGATGGCCAGGCCCAAGGTAAGTAATTAGGCTTTGGGGATTTGGCACGGAGGGTATGGCTGAATCAGATTACTTTGTTGTTGTTTTTTAAGTAGAAGGAAGGGGCCTGGGACATGGGAGGATGCTGACCCAGGATGAAGTTGGAAAACTGGTTCACAGTGGTCCCACTAAGCCACAGGTGGGGCCGTCACCCCAATTCACAGGAGATGCCAGGCCCAGCGATTGCTCAGGGCAGATGGCAGCTGTCCTGATGGAGGTATCTGATGGTCTTTCCCCACTGGCCTGTCAGCTTCTGGAGGACAGGGCTGTGTCCCAGGCATATACTCAGCTTGTAGCATATGGCGACTGAGGTCCTTCATTCTACCCATCAGGGAGCCGCGTCCCACAAGAGCAGCTCCTGTGTCCCTGGCTGTCCATTCTAGCCTGTTGATGCCTCGGGACAGATCAGGACCCCCAGCCTGGAGGAAACAAGGGTTAAGAGGGGGTAAGAACACGGACTCCACTGCCAGGCTGCCTGCCTGGACTCCAGTCATGCCTCTCTCCTGACTAATCCCTTGATGTTGAACTAGTTGCTTTGGCTTCTGACTACAGGGCAGGAGCAGGGTTTGTTTTGTTCACTGATGTCTCTAAACTCTAGAACAGTGCGTGATGTGTGTGCCTGCACGTGTGTGCATGTGAACACGTGTGTGCAGGAGCCCATACGGTCCCTTCCTCTCGGGGCTGTGAGCGCTAAATGTGCTCCTCTGTGTCAGGTGCTTACAGGAGTGCCCGGCACAGAGCAGGTGCTGTGCACATTTTTTGCTGCGGAAATGATCTCTGAAAGAGAACTTGAACTATAACGTTACAGGGTTCATTCTTGGAGCTGACCTCTGATGAGGGATTGAGGGTGAATTTTGTTAAGTGCAGGAGTTGCTGTGAGTTGAGTTAAAGTTAAAAAGGAATATCTGGAGTTACATTAGCTTATTATCAATTCTTTGAGGACAAGAAGTTGTTAACTTTTTGCATGACTGATGCTGAGGGGGCCCAGACTATGCAGGATGGGGGGGGGGTGGAGAGAAAAAGAAAGAGAGAGAGTGAGAGAGAGAGAGAGAGAATTTTCTATGTCTGCTTTTTCTGTTGGTCATGTGGGACCTGGCGAATGAGATCTTGAACTTGGAGGCCAGAGTTTGTGTTCTAGCCCTGACACAGTCTGTGCAGTTTTTTTGCATGTCACTTTGGCTATCACAGCCTTAGTTTCCTACCTGTGAAATGGGTACAACGATGATGCTGTTTATCATACAGGCTTTTAAGGATTAAGTGCCAAGTGCTGAGCAAATATTATTGTTGTTGTTGGCAGAACTGTAGTGGATGCTTAACTCTTCGAAGAACAGGCCTTCCTTGTGAAATAGAGAAAGTCAGTTATCTGGGGCCTTTTCAGAATGGATCATAAAACTACCAATGGGATTGGACAAAAGCAGTGAGCTTGGCTCGTGTGCAGCGAAGGGCCTGCTGGCGGTGTCTCTGGCTGGAACAGAGATGAAGATCGTTTAGACCATCTTTCCTGGGGCCTCTCCGTCAGTTTACTTCATTGCACACTATAAACATCTGACTTTTGACTTGGCTGCACAGGCCAAGTTCAGGGACCAACCTTTTAGCTGGGCTGGCCCCGCACCAGCTGGCTTGGCCCCGTGCCTGAGTTTTATTTTTATTAAAGTAACCACACGCGTGACCACACGACCCCGGTTAGGAGGCCGCCTGGGAGCTGTTGCTCTGTGCTCAGGGAGGAAGGCGTCCTTGGGTTTATTGTTTGGTTCCTGGATGAAGGCTGGCTGAGCAGCCCTGTCTGCTGGGCCTGTAGGGAAACACAAACTGACCTGAATGTGGATAGAGCCTGCCTCCAGGGAGCTCCCATTCTGGTCAAGAGGATCCACATCTAAAAAGCGAACCTGTAATACAGGGAGAGGGCGACGCGCTGCACTCCTGGGGCAAGAACAGAAGGGGACTGAGAAGTCCTAATGGTCAGCATCACATCGGAGGGGCCCCCGAGGTGGGGCAAGTGCAACTTTTAGGGGAAAATAATGGAGCAGCCATGTAGGCAGCCCTCGCACTCCCTAGTGGAGCCCGTGCCAGTCCCGTGAGCGGAGGGTAGAGGCATATGGTTGTGGTTACGCCCATCCGCACAGGATGCGAGTCAGGCACAGAGGGGTTCAGTGACTTGCCCTGGTTCTCCTGGCTGGGACTGGGCAGAGCAGGGGTTTGAGCTGGGGCAGCATGGCCCCAGAGTCTGTGCTCTTTGGGGGAAGTGGACGGAGGGTCCCTGGCTGCTGGGTGAGCGTGGGCACAGGTGGGTGGGTAAGGCAGGAGAGTCATCCCGTCGTGAGTATGTGTGGGCCTGAGTGCCTTCCCTCCAGAGGCTTTGGGACTTTACCCTAAAGGGTGGAGGCTGTGGCTGGTCATTGGGCTGGTTGCCTTCCCCCCAGAGGCTTTGGGACTTTACCCTAAAGGGTGGAGGCTGTGGCTGGTCATTGGGCTGGTCTCTGTCTGAGGATGGTAACTTCAGTTGAGATATGTAAAAGGTTTTAGCATAAACTCTGTGAGGCCACAATAAAGGGAGCACAGAACCATTGGGAATTACCGATTTAGGCAAAAGCGACAGTCGTGTGCCAGATGTCGAGGACAGGTCGACAGAGGCAGCTGCAGGTGTTGGCCGGTGTCGGATGTGCGAGCTGAGGTGGGAGGCTCTGCTCTGCTCACAGGTGCAGGTAAACCATCCACGGCGTCTCATTATCCAAGAGGGGGGTACAGGGAGCACCCTGTCTTTCCTTTAGATCCGGATCCTCTACCTTCATCTAGCCTGCACCAGGCACAGGGGTTGGCTTCTACCCTGTATTTCATTCTCCAAAGTGCACATCCAACATCCTCGTGGGGCAACCGCGGGTGGGACACTGGAGGGATGTTGGGACCGGGAAGAAACCCTGGCCCCAGAGAGCCTGCAGGTTAAGGGGCAGGTGGACTTAGGATCCCCCGGGGGACCTGGGATGGCACACGGTGGCCCAGCCTGCAGGAGGCATCACGAAGCACGCAGCGTCGGAGCTGTTGGGGTATCTGCTGGACAGATGGGGCGCGTGGACACTCCTGGCAGTGGATAGGGTGATGGCGGAGGCAGCGTGGAAAGAGCAAGCCTGGCCGGATCGTGGGTGAGGGCGGGGATTGCAGCCGGGCTGAGGTCTTGGCCGCGGGCAGGCTCTGTGGCTGCATCGCGCCAAGCGCCAGAGGCCGGGCCTCCATCGGGCTCCTGTCGGACTTGAGGCGAAGGAGCGATTGATTGCTCTTCCTCTCCAGGAGCTGCTTAGCTTCCCACCCACAATCCACAAGGGCCTGTGGCACCTGCAGGGCAGGGAGCTGAGGGGATGACAGAGACGCCGATTTTTGTCCTGTGGGGGGTGGGGGGCACTGTGCTTCTGGTGCTCTGTCTGCATGTTGCCTGGCGTGTTGAGACGCCCCGTTGATTGCACTTTTGATTGATTTGCAGGGCCCAATCCCAGCAGGATAGTGTAGAGGCCCCAACGCAGAGGACTTGGCCGTCAGCAGCGTGTGGGCATTTAACAAAACCGTGGGGGCAGAGGTATGAAATGGGGAGCGTGGAGTGTGCAGACAGAAGCAAGACTGTGGGCCTTTCTCTGGGGGCAGCTGGCACCCCGCGCCTCCTCCTGCTTTTCTCTCTGTGTCTTCCCCCGATGGATATGCGAGGGGGTGGCTGAGTCCTCACCCTGAGAGAGGATTTATGTCGCCACCTGGGCACCTTCTTTGGAGTTGAGCATGGAGACAGGTGGCCAGTTATGCTTCCCGGAGACGGCAGGTGCCCTGGCCTGGCCCGGGGTGTGGGCAGAGCGGCGGGCGGCACTTGGGCAACGCAGGACACAATCCACAAGGCGTGGATGGCAGCCAGAAGTGGGAGTCCCTGCCGGAGAGGCTGGCCTGCGGCCTGGAGAAACCAGTGCCAGAAAGAGGTAGAAACTCCCGGGGGGCGGGGGTGGGGGGCGGTGCAGGAGCACCGACAAAGGCGATTAATGGAGCAGATAGAATGGCTTCTAAGCAAAGATTAGAGATGCTCAGTTGCTCTGGCTTCTTAGCTGAGCCTCTGTGAAGGGGGCTGGGTGGGGATGGGGTACCTGAGACGGGTCTGCACTGACTCACCTGGTTGCAAAGGCGGCACCTGCAGAGCCCTCAGGCCCCGGAGAGAAAGAGCCAGGGGCAGGTCCCTTCCCCTACGTGCCTCTTAAAGGAAACCCTGGCTTCTCAAACAGCCTCTCCAGGAAAATGGAGGGACATCCCCTCACCTGGGTTATTTCCATTAGGCTGGGCTGTGCGAGGGAGGGTCTGAAGCCAGAGGCACTGTGTCCGCAGCAGAATGGGCTGGCTGGGCTGTTGCATCTTTTCTCTGATTTCTAGATAAGTCTTCCCAGCCTTCGGAGGCGGGAGCCCCTGAAGGGATTGTTCTCAGCTGGCTTTGATGGTTTAAGCTGCGCTTGCTTTCCCCCAAGCTGGCGCAAACCCCACCGTGGTGTAGTGTGACTAGTCGCTCAGTGACTTGTGGGCTTCAGCATCAGGAGGAAGAATGAAAGAAGGGGAGGAGAGGGCTGTATCTAATTTGCAGACCGCAGGCGCCGGGAGGGTGTTCACGAGGAACACTCGGCTCACACAGTAAAGTCAGGAGGGACCCGAGAGATCACGGGAAGGTCCGTGTGTTGTTGGAGCTCCGGGCTGTGTGTCTCCATCTCCAGGGCCCATGGTCACCCAGGAGCGTGTTAAGTGCAGCTGCGGTGGGGCCTGGGCTCTGTCTGCCTTTCTTACCAGCTCCTGGTGGCCGCTTCTCACTTCTCTGCAGACCACACACTGAGAGGTGAAAGTAGAGAGTCTGCTTGACCTGGTTTGGGTCCCAGCCCTGCCAAGGGGCTGTGTGGCCTTAAGGAAATGACTGTCTCTTTGAGCCTCAGTTTTCCCCATCAGTGAAAGGGGGTCATAGCACTCAGCTGGCAGGAGTCTTGGCAGAGTGACATGAGGCCTGTGAGCTGCTTTGCTTAGTGCCGTGATGATGACATAACCGGAGCTCGTGTGTTTACGGCGAGATCAGGCGACCCCAGGCTGCTCTGAGGAGGACTGGGTTGCCAGGTGG
This sequence comes from Murina feae, assembly GCA_004026665.1. NCBI lineage: Eukaryota > Metazoa > Chordata > Mammalia > Chiroptera > Vespertilionidae > Murina > Murina feae. The sequence goes on from PVJC01011788.1 coordinate 18,715, forward strand.
CCAGCCCCTCTCCCCATCTCCTGCTCAGAAAGCTTCCATGGTCATATGAGTTTGGGAAACACTGAAGTCTGCCTCTAGTGGACACAGATGGGGCCACAACAGGATGGTCAAGGTTTTGAGATCGGTTGCAGTAAAAGTAAAGAAATATTTTCACTTAAGAACCATTTTGTTGTGGAAAAATACACACTGTTTTCTGTTTTAACCATTTAAAAGTTAAATGCCTCTGCAGTTCTGTGGCCTTAAGTACACTCCCATTGCTGTGCAATCATCACCACCATCCGTCTCCAGAATTCTCTTCATCTTGTTAAAATGAAGCCCTGTGCCCATTAAACAGTAATGTCCTAGTCTCCCCTCCGCATGACCCTGGTAATCTCCATTCTGCTTTCTGTCTTTATTACTTTGACTACTCTAGGTTCCCCACCCACGCACGGATTTTGTGCACCGGGCCTCTAAGTCTATGTAGACTAGAGGCCGGTGCACAAAATCTGTGCGTGGATGGTGGTCCCCTCAACCCAGCCTGTACCCTCTCCAATCTAGGACCCCTTGGGATCAGGCCTAAACTGGCAGTTGGACATCCGTCTCACAATTCTGGACTGCTGGCTCCTAATTGCTCACTTACCTGCCTGCCTGGTTGCCCCTAACTTATCCCCTGCTGTTGGCCAGGTTGCCCCTAACTGTCCCCTCCCTACCAGCCTAGTCACTCCTAACTGCCCCCTCACTGTCCTAGTCACCCCTTACTGCCCCCCCCACCAGCCTAGTTGCCCTCAATGGCCCCTCCCTCCTGCCAGCCTAGTTGCCCCTAACTATCCCACTCCCGCCAGCCTGGTCACCTCTTACTGATGCCTGCTGGCCTGGTTTCCCCCAACTGCCACCCCTGCCGGCCTGGTTGCCCCATGCAGCCTGCTATCCAGTCATTTGATCATCTCTCATTAACCCCTCTGCTGACCTGGTCATAGTCAGCCATCTTGTGAGGGTGTGAAGGTCAATTTGTATATTACCTCTTTATTATGTAGGATAAAAGGCTAATATGCAAAGTATCCCCTTGGGCATTCAACCAGGAGAATGGGAGTTTAATTATTCGCTATGATGTGTGCTGACCACCAGGGGGCGGCGTGGAGCATGGCTGGCGACCAGTGACAGTGGCGGGGCACTGAGGGAGTGAGAGAAGGAGGAGGTGGGGAGGTGGAGAGGCGGGGGAACCTGATCAGCCCTGATCACCAGCCAGGCCTTAGGGACCCTACCCGTGCATGAATTTCATGCACTGGGCCTCCAGTATAAGTAGAATCACACAGTATTTGTCCTTTTGTGATGGGCTTATTTCATTCAGCATAATGTCTTTGAGGTTCATCCATGTTGGAGCATGTGCCAGAATTTCACATATTAGTCTTTTTAAGACTAATATTCCACTGGATGGATAGACCACATAGTCTTTGTGCATTTATCTATTGAGGGACACTTATTTCCACCTTTTAATTATGGTGGATGATGTTGCTATGAATATGTGAGGGCAAGTGTCTGAGCTTTCAGTATTTTTAAACCTAGTATTTCCCAAATATTGGGGGTGGATGTGTGGATGGAGAAATGCAGAGCAGTCCAACCCACTACCCCCAACACTGTATGGTACAGTACTTGATGAGACTGTCGGCTCTGTAGCTGAGGATCAACCCTCATCGTGCTTTAGACTTCCACAGAGATCTTTACAAAACACACCCATGCCCAGCCCTCCCCTGGAATACTCTCTCAGGATCTCTAAGGTCAGGACCTGGGCAGAGGTATTCCAGAAGCTCCCAGGTGATGCTAGTGAGCAGCCAGGGTCGGTGACTTGCAGATCGTCACCCAGCGGCGGTGCAGGGCCAGGACAGGAACTGTGGTCGTCATGTACTACATCCCTTTTACCAGCCTCCCCACCCCATCAGGCTCCTACCCTGGAGCTCCTGCCAGCCTGCGGGGCACAGGGTGGGAGAATGGAGTGCCTGAGAGCAAGGGGGGGGGACCTTGTGGCTGGCGGCCCCTTGGCCTTGCGTTTCCCTACCTCCAGCTCATGTTGACAAGTGTGGCTATTGCCCATCTCTGGGAGGGAGGCTGGCCAAGATCCTGTCCTCAAGGGCGGGGCCTGGCCAGGAGGCAGCCACCTCACCATAGTGCAGGGTAAATGCAGGCTGGATGGAGCATTCCTGAGTGGGAGGACAGTGTGTGTTTACAGCGGGCAGTCAGAGCTCCATGTTCAGATATTTCTCATCCAGGGAGATCCGTTGAGCCTCCTCGTCACTTGATTAAGAGGTGGACTTTCCGGCCTTCATGCTGTTAGCCAGCCGGCCAGGGCTGGGGAACACTGCTCCTCCCAGCCAGGGGTTTGCCTGGGCAGGGCTTGACCTCAGGAGCCACTGTGTAGTGGTCTGCTGTCCCTATTTAATTCCCAGGGTCTGGCAGTCTTGACTGCGCAGTCTCACTTTGGTTGGATGCATAATTGTGTGGAGGAAAGATTTAGAGGCATTTAAATGGTTATTTTTAAAAATCATATTGTGGTCCTGGGAAAACAAGCCTGAACTCCAAGGTAAGTATTCTGTGTCCTCAGGAGTGTGTGTGATCCTGGGGCCGTGGGGTGCTTGGTAGGGTTTGTGTGGGTGCACCTGCTCATTTACCTCGTTTTCTGTATTCATATCTTAGGAGTTATCTTTTGGACACAATCTGTGTCTTAAATGGTAGTGCCCCATGGCCTCTTTCCAGGAGTAGTTGGCAGACAAAGTGAGAAGCTGTCTGCAGACTTCAGAGTCGCTGTCACTCTCCATGGGGTCGAATAATCGTTACCTGGAGCCTAGCTACTCCTCGAGGCCAGATAGTCCAGCCAGCTTCTCCCACCATGCAGGCTGCTTGGCTTCCCCACTCAACCTCTTCTGCCGCCTCTGGGGTCGAAGTCTGCTCAGCTGCTCTGGGCTGTTGTTTATTTACTCATTTTTCATTTATCCAGGCAGCTCAAGAGCCTCAGATGTGGGCCACGCTTTGCCAAGAGGAGATGCATCGAACTAAGGCTCACCCTCGCATGCAGGGCGGGAGGGAAGAGGAAATGTGAACCCCGAAATATATATATATTAAAAGCCAAATGCAGATCTAGCTCTCTTCTCCATAGACTCATCCACTCCCCGAATCAACATTGCCAAACTGCCTGCCATGTGCAGAATCCCACAGGCAGGAGGACGGACTCCACTGTGAAGTATCCTAACGTTGAATCCGACAGGAAAGTGAACTGTGAAATGCTAATAATTAAAATACTCTCTGGGGGTTGAGGGACATTGCGGTCGACATACCTTCAGAGGCTGAAAAAGCCATGCCTGCACTCGGGGAAGCAGTGATGCTTCCTTGGGGCCTTTATGGAGGAATTGCTGCGGGTGTAGACAGCCTTTGACCCTGCAGATCAGGGCGCCGCACGGACCTGGGCCCTGAGGCAGGACTTCCTGTGACCGCTTGTGTTATTGTCTGCATTCACTCACCTCCAGACCATCCTGTAGAGGTGGGGATGTGACTTGCCTTTTAGGGTATTCTGTCCATTGACATTGAACATGGACATGTGACTTGCCTTGGCCAATGGCGTGACTTACACTGAGCACTGAAGCGTTAAAAGCTGATGCGTTTATGCCAGCTCTCGTTCTTGTCCCTCTCCTGTGAGGATGGCTTCTCTTTCTGCCTGGCTTCTAGAATGGGAAGTTAGGAGAAGCCACCCATGACCACCAGGATGTGGTGAGAGTGAGGAATAAGTGTGTTGTGCGCCACTGATGTTTGGGAGGTTGTGGTATGCACCACAGCAAACAGTCAGCTGGTGGGAGCTGACGGCCCAGTGTCCGCAGCGGAGCAGTGTGGTTCGTGCGTGTGCAGTGTTGTGTGAGGGGGAGACTTGAGGAAGAGAGATGGCCCTGGAGTCAGATGACAGCAGGCTGTTGTCCAGCTCGAGTTTGCATTCTCACTGGGAGTTGGGGAAGGCCCAGAGGATGGGACTGGTTAGGGACAGGAGGGCAGCAACAGCGGAGTGGAGAGAGGGTCTAATTTCAGAGACTGGGATGTGCTTCGATCACAGGATGCGGCAGCTGCCTGAAGGTGAGGAAGGGAAGGAGGCCCACGGGCCAGGGTCTCACCGGGAGGCACCTGTGCCTCGCTGGGCCCTTCTCCGCAGGAGAACCAGGCTGACCTTGAGCGCGATGCCTGGCCGGTTCCCCAGTGTCCCAGCTCTGCCAGCTTCCAAAGAGCTGTGCTTTGCTGTGTGAAGATGCGCCATCAGGGGAGACACGCCAGGCGTTGGATCCATTCCGAGTTCCTTTGGGCTTGGACGCGTCCTAGGATTCTGCTGCTGCCCACGCTGTTGTGCTGTTACAGGGTGAATGGAAGGCATGACGGGGTCTGAGCGAGGAGGCAGATGAATGCCTGGGGGATGGGGTCCAGGCGGGGTGCTCCAGGGGGGAATTCAGGCCCCCCCCACCCATGGGTGAGTGCAGTGGCATCACTCATTCATTGATCACTCGTTCAACAAGGTGGTTACGGATGCATTTCTGGGGCTGGTCTGTTTGGGTTGGAATCCCGGCCCTGCCCTTCACCCTCCTGTGCCCCAGAACATGATGACAACACAGAGGCCAGTTGTCTTAACGTGCAGGGCACCAACGTAAGTACGGCCTTAGGATGGGACTTGGTGCATGATGGGGCCGCTGTGGCGGTCGTTACTGAACACCTGCTGGGTGCCAGGCACTGGGATGCAGCAGAGAGCCCAAGGTCCCTGCCCCAGGAGGCTTGCTTAGTGGAGGAGGCAAAAACCAGATTTGCAAGGAAGTAGATGCGTCACGTCAGGTGATAAATGTCACGAGGAAAAACAAACTGGATAGCGACCGGGATGGTTTGGGGACCTAAACAGGGTGTTCGGGAGGGTCTCTTAGTGGATAGGGCCTGAATGTGGTGAGGATGGTCATGCCACAGCAGGGGTGGGGAGCTTTATTCTGCCCAGGGCCATTTGGATATTTGTAACACCATTCGAGGGCCATACAAAGTTATAAACTTAAAAATTAGCCTGCTATGGGAGAGAGTGCGGAACCTTGGAGGGAAGCGGCAGGGGCAGTGCAGGGGGGGGGGGAGGATAATCAACCAAAGAACTTGTATGCATGTATGCATAACCCATGGACACAGAGAGTGGGATGGTGAAGGCCTGGGGGTGGGGGCAGGGGCAGGCAGGAGAGGGTCAATAGGGGTAATACTTTCAACAATAAAGAGTTAAAAATTAGCCTGCTGTATTTGGTCATTTAATTAACTCACCCTTAATGCCTTGGCAGGGCCAGACCACATGATTTCATCAGCCTTATACAGCCTGCGCCGGAGGTTCCCCACCCTTTGCTAGAGGAAAGGGGCGCGTAGGGAGCTGCATTTCTGGCCAAGGAAACAGGAAGTGCAAAGGCCCCGAGGAAGCTGTTTCTGGACCAGCAAGGAGGCTGGTGTGGCCAAAACAGAGTGAACTCATTGAAATATTTTCGTTTCTTTTTAAGGCAATTGAAGCTTTCTCCTTCTATTCCAAGTTCAGGTTTTAGTGCAAATGGGATAGAAAATAGTGCAGGAATGTGAAAGTCTGATGTTCTCAAACCTTACATTGTTTTTGGAGCCTCTGTTTTTCCATCTGTCCAATGGGAATGGTCTTCCCTACCTCCCAGGATGGCTGTGGGGTATCCCTGAGGTTGCCAGTCCTCTGTCTCTGCACGCAGGGGCTGTTCAGGAAACATCCATTACGAGGAGCCTTGGGAGAGAGGGATCTGAGGGCAAGGGTGGAAGTGTCCCTCGAACATAACATGTTAGACCGAAGCCTGAGGTCGTAGGGAGCGAGGGGTCATTATTGTAACCCTCTACTTTAAAAATCAGATGGACCTTACAGTCAGGTCCTTATTTGTGTGGCAGTAACAGCTGCTTGCAGTGGTCATCTTACTTGTGAAAGGGGAGAGGGATCGCGACATCTGCAGGGGACGGCTGAATGGGCTTGTGTTTCTCCACCCTGGCCACGCATTCGAGTCACCTGGGGAGATGCATGTGCCCTGATGCTGAGGCCATACCCCGGACGAATGGAGCAGAATCGCTGGGGGTGGCCGTCTGCAGTGGGTTTTCGGCTTCTCCCCAAGGAGTGGGGGTTGGGTGGAGGTGTGGCTTCTCTTGCTCTGGAAGATTCTGCAGGGAGACTTGGGAACCTGTATGCAAGATCCTTGATCACTGCCTCTGTGACATGGGCCTGGGGAAGGGGCAGGTGGGCGTGTGTGGTGGTTCTGGGGTAAGAACGACCTCGCGAGTCAGGGCTCCACTCAGCCACTTCCCTTGTCATCCCCACTGCCAGTGTGGTTCACTCATGCAGCTGGGCATAACTTTATTTTTTAAATATGTTCTTATTGATTTCAGACAGCGGAAGGGAGAGGGAGAGAGAGAGAGAGAGAAACATCAATGGTGAGGGAGAATCATCAATCGGCTGACTCCTGCACGCCCCCCCTATTGAGGCTCGAGCCTGCAACCTGTGCATGTGCCCCGACCGGGAATCGAACCTCCTGGTTCATAGGTTGACACTCAACCACTGAGCCACACCGGCTGGGCCATAACTTTCTTTTTAACCTTCTTAAAAATGGCCATAGCCCTGACTGGTTTGGCTCAGTGGATAGAGCATCGGCCTGCGGACTGAAGGGTTCCAGGTTCGATTCTGGTCAAGGGCATGTACCTTGGTTGCGGGCACATCCCCTGCAGGAGGCAGCTGATCAATGTTTCTCTCTCATCAATGACTCTAACTCTACCTCTCTCCCTTCCTCTCTGTAAAAAGAGCAATAAAATATATTTTAAAAAATGGCCATAAAAATGTGATTTTTTTTTTTTTTTACAACTGACTATATTCTTACTAAAAAAAAAAAAAAAAATCTACAGACTCTTCAGTGGGTTATGATATCAGTCCCCTATTCCTTCCTCCTGGGGAGTTAGACGTAACCCGTAGCCGGTGTGGTGACGGGTCCCGATGTGATACACTCTTGGTCCCATTCAGTGTCCACACTGGGCTCCTGCCATGTGGTTTATGCTGGATGGACCAGGTCTTCCGAGGAGCCACCGGCACTGGGACCCCCGTGTCTCTCTTTGTTATGTCAGCCCACACTGCAGGCAGGAGGCACACTGAGGCTGCGAGGTGACGTGGCAGGGGTGATTCTCATTGTTTGTATTTTCCCCGATTGCTTTGGCTGCTGGGAAGCTCAAAAATATTTATGCTCATGTTGAGAAAAATGTCACTGTTCACCCCTCCTTTGTTACTTTCCACACCGTGACTTGGATTTCAGCTTTTCGCTCTGGTGTCGAACTTCCGTGGAAGTATGCTGGCTTATAAAAACCATTTGAATTAAGTACTGGGCATCTGGGGCGTCACCCTGTGCCTTGATATCTGATTGGGAAAGAGTTGTTCTCGACACAGAGGAGTAGCTGGGATGTAAGAGCGTCTCTTACAGCCCTGACATCCTCAAGGATGAGGCCAGACCCAGGGAGAGGAAAGACTCGCTCCGGAGTTCAGACTCTATATCGGAGGGAGCTGGGCGCCCAGCATCGGACGCGCGTGAGTGTGAATCCCGGCTTTGGCGTTTGCTAGGCGTATGTGAACTCAGGTGGGTTTTCATCTCCTTGAGCCTCGGCTTCCTTATATATGAGATGGAGAGCATCTCGGCTTTGCAGGTGTGTTGTGTGGGTTGCATGAGCTAAGGTGTTAAAAGCACTTGGCACGGCGCTGAAGCACTACCAGTGGCCTTTTTACCACCACTATCGCTGTGAATCAGAGGTCAGCAAACTCTTTCCGGAAAGGGCCAGACAATGTGTTGGGCTCTGAGGGCCAGCGGTGTCTGTGGCAGCTGCTGAGCCCCCTGCCGTTGCAGGCGTAATCTGTGCCATGAACTTGAGCTATGGCTGTCCTTTGCCAATCCTGCTCTAGGTCGCAGAGCCAGTTGGCAGTTTCCTGATTCCCAGCCTGAACCCATGTGCACACTGTCCCAGATGGAGGCTGCACAGTCATTAGTTTCCTGGGGTCCGTCTCAGCTTTTGGGTTTGGGTTTTCCCCTAAGGCTCACACTAAGGCAGCGTTTCATCTCGAGTTCTGAAACAGGATCGGCGTGCCCACGTGTCTGCTCTGGGCCTCACCTAGACGGGCATGGGAAGACCCTTTTGAAGAGCAGCGTTCCAAGGGCCTCCTCTGGTGAAGGCTTGCTGGAGCCAGGGCACCAAGGGGGGAGCCAGGGTCCTGTGAGTTGAGAGCATCGTGACAGCAAGTGTCATAGTGTTTGTTGGAGATTGAGCCGCGCCCGCAGCTTAGGATCTGGAGCTCCCAGCACTCAGGGATGCAGAGAATCGCCCTGTGGCTCCCAAATTGAAAGGGAGAGGAGGGGAGCGCCCCCAATTCCAGGTAAGAAGGGTGATGTGTCCGTGCGGCTCAGTTGGCTGAGCAGTGTCCCGTGCGCTGAAAGGTTGCTGGTTCCATTCCCCATCAGGGCACATGCTCCTTTTGCAGATTTGGTCCCAGCAACCAATCAATGTTTCTCTTCCTCTCCCTCTCTCTCTCTCCCTTCCTCATCTCTAAAATCAATAAAGTAATATATTTTTTAAAAAAGAAAAAAGCTGGCCCTGGCTGGTTTGGCTCAGTGCATAGAGCATCGGCCTGTGGACTGAAGAGTTCTGGGTTTGGTTCCAGTCGGGAGCATGTGCTTTGGTTGCGGGCTCAATCCCCAGAGGCAGGGGGCAGCCAATCAATGATTCTCTCTCATCATTGATGTTTCTATCTCTCTCTCCCTCTCCCTTCCTCTCTGAAATCAATAAAAAAAGTACATTTTTTAAAAAAAGAAGAAAGCTGATATAAGGATTGCCGTGAATCCCAGCCGCCGTCCTCCAGGCCTTCAATGTCCTAAATAATAAAAGCGATTGGAAGATGCGTCCTACAATATAGAAGCCATGCGTTTTTAGTTTGTTTTTTAAACTTTTTGTTTTGAGGTAATTATAAAGTTAGACTCAAGTTGTGAGAAACGGGGAGACTCCACGCACCCTTTATCTTGCTTTCCCCCCAAATGGAACTATTTTGAGAGGCTGTCGCACACTGTCAGAATCAGGACAGTGCTATCGACAGCATCAAGGTGCAGCGTGTCTCCACGAAGGGCGTTTTAAAATCCAAACCTTCACTGAATCGTGGAGCCCTCAGACAGGGTGTCCGCCAGCCCGCGATCCCATCGTTCTGATGATGGTTCTGTCAAACGCTCCCTGTGGCCGAGGCTCCTGTTTCCTGTAGCAGAACATCTCCTTTCTGAGCCATGGATGAAGGAGCTTCATCATTGATTGCCTTCCCGAGAGGCACTTCTTGTGGGTTTGAGGACCTGCCACTGCCCTGGTCCCAGGGGACAGACACTCCCCACTCAGCCCCGCAGACGTTTGACCAAAAGAAATCACGCAAGGCTGATCCCCCAGAGGCAGTGTGTCCAAGCTCAGAATAACGCATATGTAAACCACAGTTACAAGCTTCTTCATGCACCGGGCCCCGTCACAGCCTCCTTATTTAGGAAGCGTAGATGCCGTGTGACTTCTCCACGGAGCTGCTGACCGTGGTGGGTGAGAGCCAGTCAGATCCCGCCACCCCGGAGCTACACCTTCAGTAAGATAAATGGCGTCCCCACAGCCTGTCCTCGCAGGTGTTCTGAGCACGACTTGCAGGAAAGGTGGGCTCCATAGAGAATCAGTAATACTCAAGTGTCAGGATTCAGTTGAACCGCATCACCAGGATCAGGCACCAGAACCCACCCAAGCCACTGGCCAGACTCGGGGCCATCTGGGGATGGGGCCGTGGCACCGTCCCTTAGGATGCAGGTTACAGGCTTCTGTCCCTCGCCCCCCGGGTGGGAGGGCCTCTGACGACTCAGCCTGTCCACACATCTCAAATGCCGTGGCGTTCGGCAATGAGAGTCCACGTCCATCACCCAGTATGCTATTACCAAGTCCCTAAGTTACCAGAGAACCCGACTCAGTATGCAGATGAGCAGAGTCCTAGATGTTGATGGACAGGGAGACAGCTGAAAGCTTTGCCGTTCGGCCAGTGGTCATGCCCTGGGGTGGGAATTCCTGATGAGGGCAACTGACCTCCACCCTGGAGATTAACTGAAAACACACACACATGACACACACCAACCTACGCTGTCTGTGCTGGAAGCTCAGAGTAAGTCATGGCACCCTAAAAGTAGTTAGGACAGGCTGGGCTCAGAATGCCGTCTCTAACACAAGCTGGGGGACTCCGGGATGTTTTGTTTTTAGCTGCTCTGTTTCCCCACCCGTGAAATGGGGATAATGAGACCTGTCCGGAGGGTAGCTGTGAAAGCTCATTCAATGTGAGCTGCTGCTATTAGCTGAAAACAAAAAAGCTCTTCCGCTTCCTTGTGCTTCTGTATGAGCGAGACGGGCGCCTATCAAAAACCATCCTTCGGTGCTCCCTCTCTTATGGGGCAGTTGCCAGCTTGGTACAGGGGTAAGAATGGCAAGTGTTGGGATTGAAGAAAGGAGGAAGGGAACTCGCATTTGAGCTCTTGCATTTGATCTGCAGGTGACAATGGACCAGAGTCCTGACCCCCAGGGAGAAGTGGAAGCTCTTCCAGGGACAAGAAACCTTGATCAAGGGGGTTTGACCCACCAGGAGAAAGCTACCTCAAAGCAGGGATGTTAAATTATAGCTTGAGACACACTAGACAGGTAGGAGTTACTTAGGTGGAGAGAGAGGGAGGAAGTGACTGGCGGGTACGAAGGCCCTGGGGCAGGGAGGGAGGTGTGTTACTGTATCACAGACATATCTGGAGTGTTTGGAGGGAGTGAAGGGGGTAAGGAGGTGGGAGATGAGGCTGCAGGACTTCGTTGAGCAGGACCTTAAGGCCAGGGCTGGCATTTGGATGCAGATGGGAGGCTCTCTCTGATCTTCTAGGGCTCTGCATTGCCACTGGCATAGGTTCTGGCTTCAGGAGATGCTTGTCAGGTGTGTGGCATTCTCACTTTGCCGGTGAGGACTTGAGCTGTCGACATAAGGAAAGTCCAAAGCTGTACAGCATTTTTATGAGTGTAATTTAGCCAAACTGACAACAGTTGCCGGGAAGCAAAACCTCATGGATTGAGAAAGTGCTCCGGAGACGGGCAGTTTGCAGTTTATTTTATACATTAGAATAAAAGGAGGAGGTGAAGAAGGACGACAGGAAATCCTCACTGGTGGTAGATGAAGGGGGCGGGAGATAGCAAAGTGGGGGAATCTCTGAGATTTATTGCCGATTACAGGATAGTGAACAATGAACATGCACAGCACATAGAGGGTGTTCGGGGAACAGGGCCACAGTGGGTCCTGGGATCTGCCCTGGTGCTGGCAGTGCCGGAAGGGTCTGGAAAAGATCATCACCCTGACATTTCGAAGGTATGTTATCTTAGATGCACAAAGACAGCAGACAGGAACAGACTGACCTTGGCAAGGAAGCTACAGGCCTAGGAGGTGGCCGCCTGCTGGGACTCGCTTTCAGCTGGGAATTTGTATGTTCAGACCATCCTATGTGCTTACCTCCAGTCTCTGCGTTTGGAAGGCCCGCCCTGCAGGCCTCCCCTGAGCTCGTAGGGTTGAGTAGATGGTACTTTTTCGTCCACAGGCCCTGGGGGGTTAAGTACTTTGAAAACCTACAAGCGGCCCCAAGACTCATTCAATCCCTGGGCCTTGTTTCTCCATCTGCCCAGGGGAGGATACAGCTGGGGCCTGAGGTCCATTCCAGCTAAATCAGAGTGAGTGAGTGTTTCAAGGGGCCTTACTCGAGGCTGAGACCAAGGTGCCTCCTTGAGAGCATGCAAGGAAGGACGGGAGGTTGCCTGCTAAGTTCAAAATGAAATCCACACCTAAGGATGCCCTCAGCCACCTGTGGAAATAAGTCCGTACCAGAAGGCCATACGCCAGGTGACTAGAAACAGCAACAGTTTAGTTCTCATGGTCTTGGAGGCTGGAGGTCAGAGGTCAGGCTAGAGGTCAGAGGTCAGGTGCCAGCAGGGCCGGGTTCTGGTGAGGGTCCTCCTCCGGATGGCAGGTTGCCGACTTCTCATTGTGTCCTCACGTGGCAAAAGGGAGAGCAAGAGAGCTCTTTGGAGTCCCTTTTATGAAGCCACCAATCCACCTGGGGTGACTTCACCCTCATGACCTAATCACCTCCCAGAGACCCCACTTCCTAGACCGTCACCTTAGAGTTTCTCCTCGGGATTTTGGGAGGGACATAGGACTTCAGCCCATAACAGCCCCGTGGTCTGAGAATGAAGTTCTGGAGGGTTTGGGGAAGCCCAGCTTCTGATGAGGATTCCCTGGGGGTGCCTTTAAGAGGACCCCGAAGAGTAACTGCAGTTCAGTTGATCTTTATAAATGTGCGAGTCCTGTGACCCTTCCATGCCTTAGTTCCTCTAAGCGTAAAGGGACGACAATGATACCACCCGGGCTGTGGTGAGGACTAAAGGAATTAATAGATGTGCATCACACTGCACAGAGCCAGGAAGGTAGCATATGCTCAGTGGATGCTGGACGACGCTTCCGTGGGTCCCATGGATATCGGGTGAGTCTGCGCTCTGAGATCTGGCTCCTGCTCCCCTCTCTGGCTCCTCTGCTACCCGTCACCTGCCTGATACCCAGCTGTATCACACATATCTATCGGCCACACATCCCTGAAGATCTATCCCGAAGCTGAAACCCTTCACGCCCGCTCCGTACAGAAAAAGCACATTATGTGCTGAATGAATTAGAGATGCTCTGATGGGAGTCTCATTTCATGGAGATGGCCTGATGTTATTTCAGGTTTCCAAGGTAACTAACTGGAGGAGGAACTTTTGCTTGTGTTGGGGCTGAGTGGAGTCGTTCCCTTTCTATTGTACTCGGATTTCTAGCTTTGAGGAGTATTGGTCGGATACATGTGTTCTCCCTTCAGTATTAAAGCAACTTCTCTCAGTTTTTGAGACACACTCAGGCTACTTCAGCAGTGAAGGTTGAGTCGGAACTATAATCTTTCTTCAAGGATAAGGATCATCTCTGGTAAGTCTTGGCACAAGTAAGATCTAGGAAGAAGTTCTAAGTCAATAAAGACCCAGGCAGAAAGCTCGGTGGCAAGCAGGAATCGGGTAGCTGGGTGTAAGATAGGAAATTGGTCAGCTGGATTGCATGCCACTTGGGAAGTGTAACTGTGAAGAATACATGCTACGTTTCAGGACTTTGAAGAGATATTTGTACACCCATGTTCATAGCAGCATTATTCACAGTAGCCAAAGCAACCTCAGTGTGCATTGATAGGAGTGGATAAAATGGGTCTAGCCATACAATGGACTGTTATTGAGCTTTTAAAAGGAAGGCAATTTGGGCACATGCTACAACATGGATGAACTTGGAGGACATTATGCTAAGTGAAATAAGCCAGTCACCAAAGGACACATATGATCCTACTCATGTGTGGGACCTAGAGCAGTCAACGTCATAAAGACAGAAGTACAACGGTTGTTACTGGGGACTGGGAGGAGGAGGATGGGAAGTTATTGTTTAAAGGGTACAGTTTGATTTTGACAAGATGAACAGAGTTCTGTGGATGGATGGTGGTGATGGTTGCCCAACACCATGAATGTACTTAATGCCACTGCACTGTACACTTAAAAATGGTGAGCATAGTATAGTTTATGGTGTGTACTTTACCGCCGGTTTTTAAAAAAATGTTAAAGAATGCGTGTTGCGTTTCAAGATTCTGAGAAGTGAAGGCAATGTGCTTCACCCTGCCTTAGACGGCTTTCGGTGGAATGACAGGAATGGAGGTGAAGTCCTACAGAGAGAACTCCTTAAAACACAAAGCTGAGTCTGAGCCAGTGTCCGTTTTCAGAAAGGTAGCTTCTGAGAAAGTGCTCCTGCAAGGCCTGCTGTTTGAGGCAAAAAGTGTGGAGCAGAGAGAGAAATTCAAGTTCTTCCCACTCAAAAGTTCTCCTTTTCCTAAAATAACTTGTTTCAGTTCTGCCTGTAGGAGACATGAGGTGGGAATAGTATAAGGAACTAGAAGAGAAACAGATAGGATGTTCAAATAAGACAGTTCATTGTATTCAACTGGGAGGGGTCTCTTTCCTCCCTGTCAAGAGCCAATGATGGTGACCCATTTTGAAACATGTTTATTTCTAATTACGTTGGCCCTTGGCAACGATAGGAAGCTTACGCGTTGCACTGTTGGAGGGCCCATGCTGAAACCCCATTGCGAGAACGGTATATTATTAGCCAATCCACATTGTTCAGTGGGTGCAGGAGAGTGGCATGCAGGAGAGTGAGTGACTTGGCTGGGCTTCCTCGTGCCCACTGCTCAGTTCTCTTCACTCATGTTAGTACGGTGAGCTCCAGGCTCAAATGTCCGGTGGCCTCCAGGCACCTCCAACTCAATATGTTCAGTGCAGAGTCTTGATGTCCTCGTGTACCCTCCCCCTGCCTGCCCCAGCGCATCACCATCTCAGTGACATCACCAGCTGTCCAGGTGCACAAGCCAGAAGCTACCAATGCCTTTCTTCCTTGCACCCCACTGTCTGCCCCTTCTACCTCCGAAACCTATCCTGAGCCTGTCTACTTTCCCCATCTCCTCATCGCCTCCCCAGTCCCAGCTGCCATCCTTTCTAGCATCGTTAGGCGGGTAATGTAGGTTATCTAGTCTAGCCCGGGAGCTAGTCTAGTCTGGCCTCAGCCTGGCCTAGGGAGACGTCTGCTCTGGTCTGGTCTGGTCTAGCCTAGCAGGCTTTTCTCTAGACTGGTGGGAGGGCATCTTACTGAGCTCCCTGCTCCCCTCTCCCCCACAGTCCACACTCCATGCAGCCTGGATGATTTGTTAGAACCTTTTAAGAAAAGTCAAGTATTACCACACATGCAGCAATGTGCATGAAACATAAACATCAAGTATAGCAAGTCATTATAAAGTGAACACTCCTGTAAAAATTACTCAGGTCAAGAAATAGAGCATTGCTAGACCCCTCCTCCCCCAGAAGCTCCCAGCGTGCTTCCTGCCTGCCACACCCCTTTTCCTCCAGGAACCACCATCAGGACCTAGATGTAATCACTGCCTGCATTTCTTAAACTAGGTAAAAGCCAGTTTAATTTCACCTCGGAGACATCTTTAAATTAATGGAGTTATACGAAAGCACACACACACACACATGTATGTATATGTTTCCTCTCAGCAGTAGTTTGGCCCACGTGCTCCTTGTAGCTGTAGTTCATTGTCATCACGATTATGTTCTATAGAGCAGTGGTTCCCAATGTGGGGCACATGCCCCACAGGGGGACAGTTTGATGTTTAAGGGGGGCCATTCGAGAATGAGTTATGGACAGTGAGTTTTTGGCATTTCTTATGGTTCTAGGGGCCTCATATACAGTCTATAAATATATACTGTGACATACTTATGCATTCGAATTCTCTATTATATGTTTTGAAACTTTATTTACTGTTTTTTCATATTGCTGCATATTATTATTTTTTTAACAGTTTCTTAGTGATTTCTTCCTCAGTAATTCAACTGTCCTTTCGTTCTTTTATTTTCCTCGTTCATGGGTGCCATATTCTTGAGGAGCTTGTTTAGACCAAGTTAATGGCCTTTAAGGCTTCCTCCACGTGAATAGGAGTTCACTTTTTGAATAATAAGTATTAGATGTCAAGGAGGGGGAGGCATCAGGATTTTAGAGATGCTTAGGTGGTCCATGGCCAAAACAAGGTTGGGAACCACTGCCACCGCGGGATACTCTACAATTTACATATCCATGTGCAGTAGTTGGTATGTGGGTTGTTTCCTTACAGGGCTAATACCAGTAATGCTCCTGATACACATCCTTGTTCCTGCTGCCTGGTACCCCCGCTGACCCTATTTCCAGGGCAACACCTGAAAATAGCGCTGCAGGATCGTACCACTAAGCAGTCCTCCAAGGCATCTGTATCCATTTACACTTCCTCTGGGGGTATTGTGAGTTCTAGTTGCCCCTTGTCGCCGGCAACACTTAGCATTGGTGGCCTTTGGAAGGGTCGTCTTCCGGGGAGGAGGCGGGTAGTGGTATCTCATTGGGGTTGCATCTCCCTGACTTCTAATGAGATGGAGCACCTTTTCATCCATCCAATGGCTACTTGATACCCTCTGTATAACGTTTATGTCTTTTCCTCACTTCTCTGTCTTCCTGATTTGTAGAAGTTGTTCATCTATTTTGGATAAGAGTTCTTTGTGGTTTTTTTATTGTTGTTTTTTGCTAATGTCTGTGGCTTGCCTTTTTCTCTTAAGAGCATCTTCTCCGAAGACTAATTTTGATAGAGTCAAGTGCTTCGGTCTTTATAGTAGTTTTCCTTGTGTTCCGTCCAAGGTGGGTTTCGCTTCTCTCCAGGTCACAAAGATATATTCTCCTACTTCATCTCCTGAAAACTCTGGTTTTTCATTTCACATCACATTCTGCAATTCTCCTGGTATTGATTTCTCAGAGTGTTGTAAGAGAGAAGTCCAGTGTCACTTTTTCTGGTAGATAAACCCTGAACCCAATGTTCCATGAATGGTGGGTGGCCTTTAAAAGAAGTGAATCCTGTCATGTCACCCCCTCCTTTAACCAGTCACAGTGAACCCTCAGACAGCTCCCAAACCCCTCACCTCCGTCTGTTCCTGCGATAGCACCCCCGTGGCTTTAGTTCTGACTCTCAGACGTGCCAAGCTCCTTTCTGCCTCAGTTCCTTTGCACGGCTGGTCTGTTTCCCTGGAACATTATTTCCCCAGAATTCTGTCTGGGTATTTTTTGTATCTAATATTAATATCAACCTCAGAGAGCCTTACCTAAAGATCGCTCCCCTCCTTACTCTTCCTCCTGTATTAAAAGCGTTGGTCACTATATCCTAAGTTTTATCTTTAATTTCTCTCTCCCATTTAGAATATAAATGCTTTGAAAGTAGAAATTCGTTGGCTTGCCCTCCGCTGTGTCCGTGGTCACAGACCAGAGCCTAGCTAACCGTCGATGCTCATTCGTTGCTGGATGATGGAATCAGTCCATCAGAATTGTGTGTAATGGGAAACCCTGAAAAACAGCCCCCCAGTGCCTCCAAGGACTTCCGGGAGCTTGGAAAAGGCGTGCTGTGAGGCTTTTCCTTAGTTAGCAAATGCGCAGTGCTGGCGTGTTCTAGACATTTTTAATTGCCTACAAAATAGGAACTCATTTAATTTTTCTAAAACTTCCTTGGAAGTGGGTTGCCCCATTTCGCAGATGAGGAAAATGAGGAAGAGACACATTAAATCGTCAGGGTCATCCAGGCGGCGATGTTGAGCTGGGATGCAAATCCAGACAGAATTCATCTGACGCAGGGACACTGGGATAGTGGGCAGGAGTCTCTCTCTTTTCTCTCTCTCTTTCTCTCTCTCGCGCGCTCTCTCGCTCTCAGAGTTCACTGTAGCATCTTCAGGGCGCTCCACAGGATTATAGGCCCTGCCCTGGTCCTTTGGTGAAAGAACTGGGAGGTGTTGTGTATCTGTGCCCACACTCACGCGGTGGGGAGAGAACCCGTGGCAGGAATGTTCAGTTCCCAGCGTTCCCGACAGCCCCCTTCACTGTAACTATTAGCTGTCTATTAATTGGTGTCCTAGGGATCACGTTTTAGGAAATAACACTATAGAATAATAACTAAAACTGCTTATGTAGATTTAAAAAGTAAAGGGAAATGAGATAAACACAACTATTATTAAAGTTTTGGTATATTTCCTTCCAGTAATTCTGTTGTACTTGAGGTTTTTTTTAAAAACAAAGCGGGTTATGTTCAAGAGTTTTCTCACCTTTTTTTCCTTCTTAGCATTTGATTCATAAATAAACTTTGTTTCATCGTCTTTGAAACGTTTACTTTTTATAATTGCATTATATCCTGAAAAGTGACTTACTAAGCTAACCTGCGTAGTTGTTAGATTTCTGGCTTGAGTGGTTTATGTTGTTATCATAAATAATGTTGAGATAAATGTCTTTTGTGAAAAAGCTTTTTAAGAAATATTGGCAACTGTTTCCTTGAAATACTTTCCAAAAATGGAACTACTCGGGCATAGTACACACAGTTTTAAGGCTTTAATCTGTCAAAGAGCTTTCCAAAAGATTCATGCCAGTTTGCCACCGACGGGCCATGAAATCCTTTCTTATTTTTAAACCAACGGTGACCCATTTTTAATTCGGAAGCCCTTCTCCGAGATGGATCATGGGTGCTATGGATTATTTTGTCTCGTAACCTTGTTTCCCAGGAATAGCAGCAAGACTGTTGCTCGAGAACCATTCTCCCTTATTTCAAGTTTTGTAGCTTCTCTTTCCTGTCAAGTAAATAGCAGGTGATGTGTTCCTGGACTGTCTGGGGACTGTGTGGTGATACAACATTCGAATCGCATTGTTTAAACAGACTAAGGGGGGGCCTGGCCAGGTACTGAGGAGACTCCGTGTGGCTGCTCGGGTGGGGTACCTAAGAGCCAGGCCCTTAGTGTGGGGGAGCACCCCTTCCTGGCCAAGGCCAGGCCAGCATTTGAGACCCTCCCCAATAAAGGGTCTGTGTACAGTCCCTTCTCCTGCTCACACTCGAACTGGTAGAGAAGACAAGTTTATTTGTCCCAAGTCATCCACATTTTAATAACATCTTTTAAAATATATATATAATTTTTATTGATTTCAGAGAGGAAGGAAGAGAGAGAAACATCCATGATGAGAGAGAATCGTTGATCGGCTGCCTCCTGCATGCCCCCACACTGAGGATTGAGCCCGCAACCCCGACATGTGCCCTGACTGGGAATCGAACTGTGACCTCCTGGTTCATAGCTGGGTTCTCAGCCACTGAGCCATGCTGGCCAGGCTTAATAACATCTTGAAGACACCCTCCTCCCCCGAACCGCAAGCTTTCAAAGTCTGAACAGGAAAATCTTAAGGGATCTCAGGCCTTTGAACTCATTAGAGAAGATATTTTGGATAGCGAGGCTTACCCTGCTAGAGCTTTCTGTGGCCACCCTGACACACGTACCCCCCTCCATTCACTGGTGTGGGGGTGCCCCGTTGGTCAGGTGAGGAAGTGGCTTCTGGAATAATTGGGCGCTCACTCCTGGCCTGTTCATCATCACTAGGTTTTCATCTACAACTGTCCTTTCATCCATGTGTGCGGAGCCAGCACACTGCCCACCCTCTGTCTGGTTCGAGTCATTTGCCAGGATGACCCAGCTCGTCAGTGGTAGGCGGGCCCCAGGGCCCCGTCTTCCCCTTTGCACCCCAAGCTTCCACATTTCTCCGGCACCAGCGTCTTTGATGCCCAGCCAGGCTGCCTGGCGATCCTTGCATTTCAGAGGACATTCTGGGTGTGAAAGTAATTAGAATAAAGCAGCCAAGCCTTTTAGGTACACATTTGAAGAGGAAGGGAACGTTTTAATCTCACGAAAAGCGATGGCGGTGCTATGCGCCCGGCCTCGGCGATCAGGTGGGAGGCGTGAGGATGGAAAAAGCCACAAGTGTTCACGGCCAATATGTGCCCGGGGCTGGGCAGCGATTCAGAAGGTTCTCCTACAGCTGGCGTTGCTCCCGCACGCTCTTCATCGCGGGGCTGTTGGCTGATTATGTAACAGGACATTTTTTGCTGAAGATAGCATTTGAAACGGCACACGCGTTCCCTGCGCTGGCTACAAAGTCTTTCTAAAACCCCGCAACAGCGGCTACAGGGAAGAGCAGAGTTGGGGAGAGGGCTTGGAGAGGTAAAAACAGGGGCTGTTTTATTCATTTTCTTCTAACGGTACAATCTCCAGCACATACATTTCTGGTTGCTGAGCTGCTTGAAACGGATGGTTGAAATGGACAGTAGACAGGAGAGGTCCTCCGACTGGATTTGCTCAGTCAGCAGATTCAACAACGTGGAACTTTGTCAGCCGTAAAATCCAAGTCTCTGCCCTCGTCATGCCACGGTCTACATGTCGGGGGAAGAGAAATACTAAATATTGCCTTTGGTGGGAAAACAAAGCAGGTGATGATTATGGAGGTGCAAAGTGGAGGCGTCAGCGTGAGTCCACTTTGAGGGGGGGGCCTGGGATGTGGCAGGAGGATGAGCTTGGCTTTGATGGTGTGGAACTGGAGGTCTCCGTGGCCCTCCAGGCAGGAGCAAGGGCCCCACTGGTGGCTGGAACTGGAGCCTAGAGAGATGGGGGCTGGACACACGACCTTAGGGGTATGTGGGGGCATTAGAGCAGGTGTGGTTCCCTGACCAGGGAACTTGGGCATGTGACCTGGCACTTTCCTGACTCTGCCTTTTTGGACTAAAATAGAAACCCCAGGCCTCGGCTTCCCTGTCCAACCCCAGCCTGAAGCAGGCGCTCTGGTGCTGACCTCCGGGGCCTCTCATTCACTAGGTCTACTGCAGCTCGGGCTTCTCCAATCATCTCAGTTCTGCTCCTCTGGGTCCCGGGAGAGAGAGCTTTCAAGTTCCCTTTCCCAAACGCCTGCCTGGGGGCACCCCGGCACCTCCTCTCGCCAGGCTGGGTCCCTGCCTCCTGATGCCTGTGCTTCTGCCAGTCGTACTTCAGTCCTTCCTCTCCTCTGGGCCTCTGCCCTCAACTCCCCCACTGTCCACCTGGCTGCTCAGAGCAGACTTGAGGGTGGGTAGACGAACCAGTCAGACAGCTGTAGGTTGAGCTGACCCCGCTGAAATGTCCTAGCAACTCATCCAGCCAATCAATACATTCACACAGCCCCTGACACAGGTGGGCACCCGTAAAGGGATCTGGGGAGTCATTGCTGAGGTGGCTTCTAGCTTCAGAGCTTCCACAGAAGTGGGCATTCTGGCTTCACAGTAAGGAAACCACTCCGAAATCCTTGAGCCCTGTCCCTGGTACCTCCCCCGACTCGTCCCCACCACCACCCCAATGCACCAATGCAGCCTGTTCTGGGTCAGCACGATTTGCTCAGAAAATTTTGCAAAATGAATCTGTCATGAGAAGAACCATCTCCAGGGATCATCCATAATGCTATTGCTACTTATTCAGCCACTATTGGACACCTACTGTATGCCCAGAGCTGGGCCAGGAGGTGGCAGTCTGCAAGGAATGCATGAGAAGAGGCTGTCGGCCTGGCTGGAGTTCTCTTAGCTTGTGTCCTCCCTGTGTTCGCCCAGCCCAGTTCATGAGACTTGGAGTGTGTTGGTGGATTTCAAAAACTGCTAAAGGGGGAGAGAGAAGGGAAACCCAGGAGGGGAAATCCCTTCCATTTTTCAGTCATCTGACTGCCTCCCTTTTTTGTGGGTGCTGCTCTGTGATGTGAGGACAGACTGCTCAGCTCAGTCTGTGCCCACAGGACAAGCCTGTTCCAGCTAATCACAGAGGTAACAGTTACAGGACCAAGGGGCGAGGGGTTTCCTCTGTGCAGACATGTGCGGTCTGGGAGCGAATCTGTTCCCTCGCGCTGTCCGGAGGCTGGCCGGTGTGCCATGCTCAGTTGGCCACCAGCTCGTGGCCGTGGCTGCCGTTTGGCCGGCGCGCCTCCCGTGTTAAGGTTCAGGATGACTTGTGTTAATGGGGTGGGAGCAGGGCTGAGGGTTTGCTGTCCCCGGGGCCACGGCTCTGCCCTTCTGAAAGCTCTCATTGTCCGAGTGACAGGCTCCAGAACTCCTCATGCCCTCCGGATGAAGAGGGACTTCCCAGCCTGGTGTCCAGAACCGCCGGCTCCCTGGCCCCAGCTGCCCTGGCTCCACCCTGTTCCTGTGTGGGTTTGTGCCACCCGCCCCACATGGTATTCCCTGACAGCGCCCCCTGCTGCTTCCTCACTGCCTCCCCACTAACAGTCTCCTCTCCTCTCCTCTCCGCCTGGTGTCTCCTGCCTCCTCTATCTGCTGACTTGAGCTCATTCTCCAACACCAACTTCAACAGCGCCTCCCTCGTGACTCCCTCAGGCAGTATTTCTTTTTGTTTCCCCCTTACCGCTTTCTAACCTAATTAGATTATAATGATCAGTGTCATGTGATTCCTTATGGGGATCAGCTATCTCTCCAGGCCTGCTGTGCGCGCCTCAGCTCACAGCCCAGCAGTGGCTGCCAGGTGATGGTCCCAAACCCTCGCAGAACAGCCTGAGCGCATGGTGCTCATCGTTACCTCCTTGGATGACTTGTCTTCTCTGGGCAGAGTG
>PVJC01011789.1:0-40882 GCA_004026665.1 Murina feae
ACCTCCCCCCTCCCCGGCCCGGCCCCCAGCGCCCGCCCGTCTGCCCTCTCTGTGTCTAGCAGGGATGAGCCGGAGCCTGGACACAGAAGCCTGAGAAACGGTCAGGGGTCAACTCGAGGGCCTAGAGCAGGCGCCTGCCCCCCACGCGCTCCCTGCGTGGCCTTAGAGACTGAAGACGAGAGGCGACAGTGTCGGGACCCCTGCTGCAGGGCCCCCCCTCACGCGGTCGCGGCCCGTGGCGGTGGCAGCGAGGCCAGCAGTGGAACTCCCTCCCGGGAAGCGGCTCCGCACACGCTGGGCCTTCCTCCGTGACGGCTGTCCCAGGGCCGAGGGCGCGGAGCCTGGGCCCCGAGGGGCTCCCGGATGGAGCCTCGGGCAGGTGTGAGCAGAGGAAGCTCAGCGCCAAAGCTCGGAACGCGGGGCGCGGGAGGCGGGGGGGCTTCCCTTTTGGCAGGATTTGCTCGCGCAGGCGCTCACCTTGACCACAAAGTCGGGACAGGCGCCTGCATGTGCAGATACTGACATGGCCTCTGCCAGGAGCCCCTGTGAGGCCGGGGCACCCCCTCCTTCAGGCGGAGAGTCGGGGGGCTGAAAGGCCTGCGGCCACGGGCCGTGGAAGAGCGCGGAGCTGAGTGCTGGTGGCCAGCCGAGGCGTCCCTCACTCTCGGGCATCGAGTCAGAGATGGGACAGTCGCCGGGTCCGTGACCCATCTCCACGGGCCGCTTCCTCCGCTCTGTCCTCGCTGGACTGTCCCGAGGGGGGCCGTGTCCCGTTCTGGGACATGCGTGTGCCCGACAGAGCAGGAGGCGGTGTGGTTGCTGAGAGGGCAATCACAGCCCGTGGGAGACGGGGAGGAGGCAGGGAGGGGAACGGAGGCGGGGACCCTGGCCCCCGACTTTGCTCGAGTGGCTGACGTCAACATTCATTCTCAATGTCCGAGCCCTTCCCGGTGCTCAGGATCGTAAGATTAAACAACAGACAAGAAACGTTTTAATAAAAGAAAGCACTGATTCGTTTCATTTCCTCGCATTTCAAAAAAATGAAATTGTAAAGTGGCTTTAAAAAGTGTCTTTAAAGCATTAAATCTCTCGAAGGGATTTTTTTTTCCAGACTCAGTTTTGAAAACCTGATTGATCACAAACACGTTAAAGGCCCCTGGCTGGTGGCTCAGTGGTTAGAGCGCCGGCCGTAGACTGGAGGGCCACAGGCTCAATCCTGGCCCTAGTCCGGCCGGCGCTTGTGGGAGGCAACCAATCGCATTGTTGTTCTCACATGGATATTTCCTCTTTCTCTCTCTCTCTCTCTCTTCCCCCTCCCTCCCTCCCATCTACTTTCCTCTAAAAAGAAAAAATCAACGGAAAAAATATCCTTGGTGAGGATTACAAAACATATATATCTTCAAGGCCCCCAGTAAATTCTGAAATTGTGTAATGTTTGACAGGCCCTGTAAACAAGGTTGAATTGGCTTAACCGCACCCACGGCATTATCACAGTCAAGGTCAGAGCTCACGTTCAGAAAAATAACTGATTAAAAAACAGGCACCTGCCAGAAGTCGGCCACGGTGGCGGGCAGGGGTCCCTGGGCCGCGATGTACGCCGGGCTCCGCGGGTCGTGATCCATCTGTAAGACAGGTTCACAGGGATGAGTCCCGAACGAGGAAGTCGCACAGCAGCCACAGGGAGGGCTGGTCGCACCCTGCCTAACGTAAGGTCACCAGATTTAACTAAGAGTAGTACGTATGTCTCTTCCCCCCCACCCCCCATTGACCTTCTCTTGTCTTCCCCTACCCCAACCGGGGGAGGGGGGTTCTTGATTAAAAATTTGGTCTATATGGAGCAACAAAAATTTTCATAGAACACAAAAATAGTATTGTAATACATATTTTTAAAATTTCAACATAAGTACAATTTACAAATATAATACATAAATAAAATTATGTATAGTATTATTTTATTCTTTGGCATATTTCTCATTTGAGTGAATTTTTTTAGTAGATTGCTGTCGTTGTTTAAAAGGTCGTGAAATTTTTCACAAGAATTTGTTAAATTATATTTCACACATAAAATGGCTTTCAAAGTCTCAACACTTGTGATTTTTCTGATGTCCACACTTTATTTACCGTAGGAAAAACGCGTTCAGTCGCAGCATTAGTTCCTGGTAAGGACAGCGCGTTATTATTTTAATTTTAATTCTAATCCTATATTTCTTTCTAAATAATAACAATACTAACTTGTATCATTTTTCCTCTGAATTTGCCTTAACGTAAGTCGTAAGTGTCACTTTCAAGGCTGGCGCTAGACTTTTTGCCGCCACTATAAAATATAAACAATACGAGTACTGTCTGCTAAATTCAAGAAAATTTATGTATTTATGAAATAAATAAATAAATTACTTACCTAAATTATCTGAATAGCTGATTTGTAATGACATCACTTGTTTAACTAGCTTACTAGCACGCAGTATGATGTATATTGTCTGAGAGACAGTTACAAAACGTTTTCATTGTTGCCAATCCCAAAAAATGCCATTGTTCATTAAGTCCAAACAATGGTGGTCGAATTCTAGCAACTGATCAACAATGCGAAGTTTGATAAGCAGTTCTCGATAATCAGTTCTCAACAATTATTTGTTATTATTAAAGTTTAACATTATAAAATTAACAAAAATAATATAAAACTCATATCCTGGCTAAATAGCCACATGGCCGCCCAAAACCGTATCTTCCCTTCCCGTTCTCCGGCCGTTCCCTAGCTTGTGCATTCTTTCCAAAAATCGGGACTTTTTTAAAACGCCGCGGGACGCAGGACAAACTGTTAAAAATCAGGACTGTCCCGCCACAAGCGGGACGTCTGGTCACCTTAGCCTAATGCCCCCGGGACATGTCCCCCGTGCTGGCTCCTGCTGACTGCTGTGCAGGGGATAGGAGCAGCATCAGCAGAGAGGACCAGCCCTTGCTGGTGTGGCTCAGTGGATAGAGCGTTGACCTGCAGACTGAAGGGTCCAGGTTCGATTCCGGTCAAGGGCATACACCTGGGTTGCAGGCGTGGTCCCTGGCCCTGATCAGGGAGTGTGTGGGGGCAATCAATTGAGGTGACCCTCTCACATCGATGTTTCTCTCTCTGTCTCTCTCCTCCTTTCCACACTCTCTGTAGATGAATGGAAAGATGTCCTCAGGTGAGGATTAAAAAGAGAAAAGAAGTGAGGTCCAGGCGCCCATCAGTGAACCCGCTACACAGGCTGGGCCAGCAGGGTGACCTTTCCATGGACCCCAGAGCGGGTCGCATGAGCAGGGTGAGTGGCCGGCACAGCACCACAGGTGTGTGCAGAGTCAGGGTCCAGGCCACGAGCCGGTGTGAGACCCTTGGGCGCAGGGCTGGCGAGAGGTGAGCCCTGTTCCCGGGCGAGTGAGGGCACCGCTCATGGCGAAGCACCTCGCGCCCCGAAGCATTCACGGAGGGCAGTGCATCTGCCTCGGGGAAGAGTTACCGCCCACAGGGCACTTGGTTTGTTACCTCGAAGGCTCGGGCACGGCTGAGTCATGCGTGGTCGGCACCCTGGGAAGGGGCCGGGCCCAGCAGCTGACCCTACCAGGTGGGGACAGAGAGGGCAGGCGGTCTGTGCGAGGGGAGGCTGTGCTCCAAAGGTCCTGATCAGAGCACCCGATTGAAAGGCGACTCAGCAGAAAAAGAAAGGCAGCAGCGGAGGACAAAGCCTGGAGGAGTGAGGGGCTTAAACACATTCCAAGGTTGGCGAAGGGACAGGCTGTCCCTCAGTGCCATGCCCTGGCCACCCCGAGGACAGGGCCACGCCGGCTGGTGCCCGCCACCTGTCCCATTGCCGTCCCCCCAGCCTATGGGGTGGCAGAACGCTCCCGGAAGCTCAGCCTATGGACAGCTGCCCTGCGGGGGGCGGGGGGGGGAGGGGGACGACTTCGGATGTCACCCAGGATTCAGGATGCTCTGTTTTTAAAGGTCACAGTTTCGCACACGGTTCCCAATCCAGGGAGAAGAGTTTCAACCACACATGATTCCAGACAACACCCGAGACACCTGGTGTCACCCAGCACACTGCAGGCCGCGAGGGAGGCGGGCGTCGCTGTCACGCTGCAGAGCTGCGGCCTGGTGGCACAGGAGCCCCCTCGCCCCCCACACCTCACAGTCACGTGCAGCACAAAGGGCAGAGATAAGTCCCTCCAGGGAACACACTCCAAGCCAGCAAGGGGGGGCGGGGCAGGAAGGCGCTGTCTGTGTCCTGACTTAGAGATTCAGAATGAAGGCGGACCTTGCTCTGACTGTGAGTACATGCGTGCACACACACACACACACACACACACAATGCGGGCGCAATTCTGTCCTCGCGCTGAAAGCCCCAGTTAAGACGTTTCAGGAGGAACACACTGAGCAGGGACAAGGAGTTCTGATTTTCGATGCACAGTGTTGGGGTGACACGGCCCCACCTCCAGCCCAAATGTGCTTCTATTTTGCCCAAAGCAATTTAGAGAGCAGCCCGGTTTTGAATTGTTACTATGTTCAAACGAGCATTTAGCTGCTTTCAAAATGAGAAACATGATTAAAAGTGAAAATCTGAACTCGTTTCAGGGGAGTAAATAAGGCCACTTTTGTCACAGGCCTCAGCTGTTGTGGCGTTTCAATTACTGTCCCCCAGACCAAAGAGGATGGGCCCCTCGCCGTCCCCCGCACCGTCGCGTGGCTGTCACGTGGCTGCCATGCAGAAGGCAGTGAACAGCTAGAGGGCTCAGTGGGGAAATGAGTCCTCCGTTGAGCAACCAATGACAGCCCTGGAGGCGGTGCCATGCACCCTCTGGGCAGGAGCACGCGGTGTGAGCGGCTAATGCTGAGCCTCAGAGTCGTGGCAGTCGGGCGGGTGGGGGGGGGCACCATCCTCAGTGAATGAAAGTACAGCAGACAACGACACGGACAGAAGCCTCATTCCACTCGATCTCCAAGGCGGGACAAGTGCGATGAGAGGAGGCAGGCATGTCCCTCCTGACACCTTCTCCGGGAAGCACTCCAGGCGGCCCACGAGCTCAGCGTAGCGGATGTGCGTCCTGCCTCTGGTTCCTTGGAGAACCGCACCTTCTCTGTTCTCGCTCACTTTCCCCCGTCTTGCGGGTACTTTTTATTTGTGCAAATGCCAAGTTCACAACCAGAAGCTCTGTGACTGCAGGAAAAGGGGAGTCTGCTTGGACCCCAGCCCTGTGTCTGTGAGACATGAGAGGGGAGGGATATGGGCAGCACGAGGTCTGATGCCCTTCAACCCCAGATCCCCAGGAGTTTTCAGAAAAGGTGAAGCCATTTCTGCAGAACCCACTGTCTACATGGTGATGAGTCTGTGAAGACGCCAGTGAACCTGGGCACCAGCACTGAGTGCTCCTATGAACCCTCGGTGCACAGGGGAGCAGCCTGTGATCTGCCTAAAGCTGTACAAGGGCAATCTACATATATAAAAGCCTAAGTGAATATTGGGCCTTTGGACCGGTGGATCTTTCAACTGGAAGCTATGACATGCACTGACCACCAGGGGGCAGATGCTCAACACACAGGCATGGAAATACGGAACAGACCAATGAATCAGAGGGAAAGGGGGAGGGGGGAGGATGGGAAGAGATTAACCAAAGATCTTATATGCATACTAGAGGCCCAGTGCACGAAATTCATGCACAGGTACTGTCCCTAGGCCTGGCCTGTGATCAGGGCCATCTTCCCCAGCTGCCCGCAGCTGGCCCTGCCCCCTTCCCCCGATTTCCTGTTCACCATTGGGTGATCGGTGCCTGATGGCCAGGAGAAGGGACCAAGAGGTCAGCTGTTCCTGCCTGCTCACCGGCCCTAACCCTGCTGTGGGTGACCATCAGGCCATCAGAGCCTGCCAGCTGCGGAAAGGGACCAAAAGGGGATCAGTGTGCTTCATAGTGACTGGTCCAGCGGTCGTTCTGGTCATCCTGCTGTTAGGGTCAATTTGCGTATCACCCTTTTATTATATAGGATGGAAGCCTGGTGCATGGCTGGCCTGCCCTGAAGGGGGCCCTGAGTCAGGGTGGAGGGTCCCCTTTTGCAGGCCCCCCACACCCCTGGTTTGTCAGGAAGGACGTTTGGTCTATATGGAGTAATTGGCATACAACCCCCTTATTAGTATAGACTAGAGGCCCGGTGCACAGGTTCATGTACTGGTGGGGTCCCTCAGCCTGGCCTGCAAGGACTGGGCCGAGGCCGTGCACCGGGCCTCTGACATCCCCCGAGGGTCCCGGGTTGCGAGAGGGCACAGGCCAGGCTGAGGGACCCCACCAATGCATGAATCCATGCACGGAGCGTCTCATTATTAAATAAGCGTGACTGCCTGGTTTTCTCCCTAGAAACCCTGATGTGCATTAAAAAATTCACCATAATTTCCCCAGCGTCCTCTCAGGAGGGATCTTAAAGAGGAAGTATTCAGCGTGTCCTGAAGCCTGGCTCCCTTATTTGGCAACTTCTTATGCTATTCAGGGCACCATCCTCTGAGGAATCAATGTTACCAGTTAATTAGACAAATGCATTCTGATACTAGATAAATCAGTGCAACACATTCTGATACTAGATAAATCAGTGAAACACATTATAATACTAGATAAATGAGTGAAACACATTCTTATACTAGATAAATGAGTGAAACACATTCTGATACCAGTTAAATCAGTGAAACACATTCTGATACCAGTTAAATCAGTGAAATACAGTTTGAATTAAAACTTTTTTTATTTTAATGTTGAAAGTATTACACATGTCCCCTTTTCCCCCCCATTGAACTCCTCCAGCCCACCCCCACCCCCTACCCCAGGTCTTTATCACCCCACTGTCTGTGTCCAAGGGCCATGCGTAGATGCATACCAGGTCTTTGGTTGGTTACCTCACACCCACCCATCCTCCCCATCTTCCCTCTGAGATTCTACATTCTGTTCCCTGCTTCCATGCCTCTGGATCTGTTTTGTTCATCAGTTTATTTTGTTACTTAGATTCCACATATGAGTGAGATCATGTGACACTTGTCTTTCTCTGACTGGCCTATTTCACTTAGCATGATGCTCTCCAGGTCCCTCCATGCTGTCTCCAAGGATAAGAGATTCTGCTTTTTTACTGCTGTGTAGTATTCCATGGTATAAATGTACCACAACTTTTTATCCACTCGTCTACTGATGGGCACTGGGGCTGTTTCCAGATCTTAGCTATTGTAAATTGTGCTGCTTTGAGTATAGGGGTGCACACATTCTTTCTGATGGTGTTCTGATTTCTTAGGATATGTTGCTAGAGGTGGGATCACTGGGTCAAACGGCAGTTCCATATTTAATTTTTTTTGAGGAAACTCCATACTGTTTTCCATAGTGGCTGCACTGGTCTCACTCCCACAGGCAGTGCACAAGGGTTCCCTTTCCCACATTCTCACCAGCACTTATTATTTGTTGATTTGTTGATGTCAGCCATTCTGACAGGTGTGAGGTGACACCTCATTGTCATTTTAATTTGCATTTGTCGGATGATCGGTGATTTTGAGCATTTTGTCATGTCTCTTGGACATCTGTATGTCCTCTTTGGAGAAGTGTTTATTTAAGTCCTCTGCCCATGTTCTAATTGGGTTGTTTGTCTTCCTTCTGTTAAGTTGCATAACTTTCTTAAATATTTTTGATATTAACCCTTTATCAGATGTATCATTACCAAATATGTTCTCCCATGCAGTGGGCTCCCTTTTCATTTTGTTGATGGTTTCTTTTGCTGTGCAGAAGCTTTTTATTTTCTCCTTAGTTTCCTTTGCCCTAGGAGATGTATCTGTAAACATACTGCTACGAGAGATATCTGAGATTTTGTTGCCTATAGTTTCTTCTAGGATTTTCATGGTTTCACTTAAGGGACATTTAAGTCCCTTATCCATTTTGAGTTTATTCTTGTGTATGGTCTAAGTTGGTGGTCTAGTTTCATTTTTTTGCATGTATCTGTCCAATTTTCCCAACACCATTTATTGAAGAGTCTGTCTTGACTCCATTGTATGCTCTTGCTTCCTTTGTCAAATGTTAATTAAGCATAATGGCTTGGGTCAATTTCTGGGGTCTCTGCTCTGCTTCATTGATCTATTTGCCTGTCCTTGTGCCAGTACCAGGCTGTTTTGATTATGGTGGTTTTGTAGTATAACTTGAGATCTGGTATTGTGATTCCTCCAACTTTGTTCTTCTTTCTCAAGATTGCTGTAGCTATTCAGGGTCGTTTTTGGTTCCATAAAAAATTTTTGGAGTATTTGTTCTAGATCTGTGAAATATGCCACTGTATTTTAATAGGGATTGCATTGACTCTGTAGAGTGCCTTGGGTATGGACATTTTAATGATGTTGATTTTACCAATCCAGGAACACTGGATTAAAACTTTAAACGTTTTTCCTCCCTCAATAAATGGCAAAATAAAGAGGGAGGCGATCCTCCCCTGCTGACGGAGACTTCAGCCTGTCCCTGCTGTGAAATGTGCAGTTTTGACAACACTGCCATGTGACTGACGGTGCTCAGCCTCCGCTCCGGTGCCCGCCGCCTGAGGGCCTCCCTCGGACACTGTGCAGGAAAGCGGGGCCTTGGTTCACTTTCACGACCTCCGAGTAAAAGCAGAGATTGCCCACGATTCCTCGTGGCTGGCAGCGGAGTTTACTGCGGGCTGAGCACAACTGCGGTGACAGCCAGGCTCCCAGCCCTGATGGCGCTTCTTACTCAGGAGGGAGCACAACAAAACCACTTCTTTCCCTCGGTGCTGCCTTCAGACCCAAGGCCCTGCAGGAGCCACTCCTGGATGATGCTGTTTCTACACCAGCAGCTGTGCCCACCCCGACGCTGGGCATCAGCAGGCACTGGGACTCACAGCCTACACAGGGGGACACGGGGGCGTGCAGACACGCCATCAAGGCTTTCGGACCTGGGACGACTCCCTCAGTTCTCTCGTGGGTCCTCCTAGGGACCAGGAGCCACAGAAAGACAAGACTCTCCTTGTTCCAGGGTCTGGGGTCAGCGCCACGGTTTGTTGTGCAGGCGACTACAGACGCGCCTCCCCAGACACAGTGCCTCTCACAGCGGGGATGGGTGGCCATCAGCATGGCTTTGCCTTGATTGTTGAATCAGAACCAACAAGAGAATCCAAGCACATGGCAATGTGCTCGGGGAGCTCGAGGTGGCCCGGGCACGTGGAGCCTCAACAAGAGGCGTTTATACAACAAGCCCTTTGGAATGAGTGAACCCCGCCAACGTGGACCACTGTCAGCAGCTGCTGCTTGAAGTCACATGACGATGCTCTCATGGACAGCTTATCACGGGGAGCCAGGGGGCTGCTAGCACACGGGGTGCCCTTCCTGAGTCCAGATACCCCTGTCCCACCCAAACCTCCGTCACCTGTAAAGTCATTGCCTTGGAATAACAGCTGGTGCAGCACCCCCCCCTCCCACAGTCCTGGATGCAAATCAAGATTTTGGGGAGACGCCTCCCTTAAGACCGGCATAGAGAAACATGTCTACATTGAGGCCACCTCAGCCCCTCGCCCTCATAAACCCACACCAAGCCCTTCCCTGCTGCGGTTTAAATGCCCTTGACCACACTCCTGTGGCTCAGCTTGCAGGCACACAGCCTCTCCCCACGGCTGCAGACCCCCAGCCCCTGTTCCCCCTGCCCAGGACAGGAGGGATGCAGGGACTGCACGCAGTGAGACAGGAGGCAGGACGAGCCCAGAAGCTGAGATGGTGGGCTGCCTGGGGGACCTGGCAGTGAGGGGTCTCGGGGTGACAGAGACCCCTCTCCCTCATCTGGTCCGCAGCTCCACTCCCAGAGGGCAAGCACCCTGCACCCCTCCAGACAGCCAAGTGCCAGGCGTGGCTCTAACTTTCCTATTTCTCCGGAATGAATTGGGCACAAGTGGGCCTTGGAAAGAGTAAACCTTCAGGGCGTTGGCACTGGCCCTCCTGGTCACGCCCCCTGCCCAGGACACAGCCACCTGGCTCACTGGGTAAGGCTGATTGCTGAATGAGACTAGTTACTTTGTTGAGATTAGTAACCAGGCTGAGACTAGTTACCTGGTTAGAGCTAATTACTGGCTGAGACTAAGAACCCAGTTGGGACTTGTTAACTGGTTAAGGCTGATTCCTGGTTGAGGCTAGTTACCTGGTGAAGACTAGTAACCTAGTGGAGACTAGTTATCTGGTTAAAGCTGGTTCCTGGTGACTAGTTACCTGGTAGAGACTATTTACTTCATTAAAGATGGTTACTGGTTAAAACTAACTACCTGGCTAAAGCCTGGTTACCTGGTAGAGACCAGTTACCTGATTAAGGCTGGTTACTGGTTGAGGCTAGTTACCCCGTTGAGGCTAATTACCAGCTCTCTACTGGGAGCAGGGCAGGGCATGTTTTTCCTGCCAACCTCACGTGGTTTGCCCACGTGTGCCCTGGGAAAGGCTGGCGGCCTCTGTAGGGACAGTACTTACAATGGGGCTGGCGTTGATGTAGTCCGAGTTGCTGTGGCTGTTTTCCGGCTTCAGCAGGATCCTGGAGTGGTCATCTACAAAGGCGCAGAGCAGAGAGTCAGGTCTGTGCCAGCCCGCGAGGGCCCTGAGGCTGTCCTCTGCAGGCGGTGTCCCCTCCGAGTGCTCAGCCCTTCCCGCAGAGCTCAGGGTGCTCTGCCTCTTCTCCCCACTTACTCCCATCGCCGTCTGTAGAGGGGAATCAGGCTGTGCGAGGACCTGACTGTATGCTACTTAGTACAACCTGGAGACACCGAGGATATCTGCGACATTTATAGAGTTTACCTTTACGGATGTTCGGCAACATAGTAAATACATATCGACATGCAGAGGAAGCTATTAGCCACCACTCAATACCTCAAGCTTTGTCATCTACAAACAGCTAAATCCTCGAGGTGATAGGAATTTCATTTTATTTTATTTATTTTTAAATAAATCTTTATTGTTCATATTATTACAGATGTTCCTCTTCACCCCTGCCCCCACAGCTCCCCTCCACCCGGTTCCCACCCCACCCCATGCCCTTACTCACCCCACCCCCATTGTCCTCGTCCATAGGTGTGAGATTTTTGTCGAGTCTCTTCCCGCACACTCATACCCCCTTCCCCCTGAGAATTGTCAGTCCACTCCCTTTCTATGCCCCTGATTCTATTCTATTCACCAGTTTATTCTGTTCATCAAATTTTTTATTCACTTGATTTTTAGATTCACTTGTTGATAGATATGTATTTATTATTCATAATTTTTATCTTTACCTTTTCTTCTTCTTCCTCTTCTTAAAGAACACCCTTCAGCATTTCATATAATACTGGTTTGGTGGTGATGAACTCCTTTAGATTTTTCTTGTCTGTGAAGCTCTTTGTCTGACCTTCAATTCCAAATGATAGCTTTACTGGGTAGAGTAATCTTGGTTGTAGGTTCTTGCTATTCATCACTTTGACTATTTCTTGCCACTCCCTTCTGGCCTGCAAAGTTTCTGTTGAGAAATCAGCTGACAGTGTATGGGTGCTCCCTTGTAGATAACTAACTGCTTTTCTCTTGTTGCTTTTAAGATTCTTTTTTGCTCTTGGCATTTTAATTATGTTGTGTCTTGGTGTGGTCTCTTTGGATTCCTTTTGTTTGGAGTTCTCTGTGCTTCCTGAACTTGTAGGTCTATTTCTTTCACCAGGTAGAGGAAGTTTTCTGTCATTATTTCTTCTAATAGGTTTTCAATATCTTGCTCTCTTCTTCTGGCACCCCTATAATTCTGATGTTGGTGTGCTTGAAGTTGTCCCAGAGGCTCCTTACACTATCTTCATATTTTTGGATTCCTTTTTCTTTTTTCTTTTCCAGCTGGGTCTTTTTTCTTTTTGTATTTCAAATCTTTGACTTGATTCTTGGGATCCTTTAGTCTCCTGTTGGATCTCTGTATATTATTCTTTATTTCAGTCAGTGTATGCTTAATTTCTGTTGGTCCTTTTTTATATCCTTGAGGGTCTCACTAAATTTCTTGGAGGTTTCTAGAAGATTCTTGAGTAACCTTGGTTTTGAACTCTCTATCCAGTCATTTGTTTTCCTCCATTTCTTTCATTTGTGACCTGTTTCTTTGTCTCTGCATTGTGGCTGCTTTCCTGTGTTGAAAGAGTGGCTTTCTGTGCTAGGTGTTCTATAGGGCTGAGTGGCTCTGCCTCCCCAGTCACCTGAGGTGGATGCTCTTGGTGCACCCCTTTGTGGGCTGTGTGCACAGTCCTGTTGTAGTTAAGCCTTGATTGCTGTTGGTGTCACTGGGAGGAATTGACCTCCAGGCCACTTGACTGTGAGAATCAGCTGTGTCTACAATGGGAGAACTACTGTGTTGGAGACACCCTTATGGGGCAGGACTTGCTTCAGTGGGGCTTTGGTGCTCACTAAGTCTGCCCCTTGAGTGTGTCACTTACGGATCTGAGGAGTTGAAATCTGGATGGTCTCACTCTGACCACTGGGTACACTGGCTCTTGGATCTCCAAGGAGGTGCAAAGTCAGCCACTGCCTGAGGCTACTCAGCAGGAGCTATAGAGAGAGCTGCAGATTCCTCCTCTTTGTATGGGATTTGGAAGTGCCCAGGTGAGGCCCAGCTGTGAAGCAAGGCCGGCTGCTGCTGCTGAGCCTCGGACCTTCTTTTGGAAGCATTAGAGCTCTCTGACCCCGCTGCAGTTTGTTAGGTTTTATGCTGCGAAAGGGCAGGGCATTCATATGCAAAAGCCACTGTGCACAGCTTGGGTGGGGTTGTAAATTGGGTGGGGCTGGGTCTCAGGGAATTGCCAGGGCAGAACAAATAGCAATGGCTGCCAGTCAGCCCGCATCAGAGAGGTCCCTGTGTCTCTGCGTTCTGTGCCCCCGTGCAGGAACAATAAATGCTACAAGCACCTCTGAGAGAAAGCCGCCCTCGTGTTCCAGCCTGATGCCACACAGTCCAGTTTCTCCCCGTATGAGTCTGGGTCCCCAGAGTCTCACCTGGAACGTGAGTTCAGAGCAATTGGAAGCTTGTATCTCCCTCCTGATTGAAAAAGACAATAATAGTGCACCAGTTGCCAGCCTGTTTCACGCAGGCCTCCACACCTCCGCACCTCCTGCCAGTCTCAATGTCCTTTTTTCCTTCCTCCTAGTTGTAGAACTTCCACTCAGCCAGTTTTCCTGTAGCTTCGGATGATGGATGTTTTGTCTGTTAGTTGTAGTTTTGATGTGGTTGTGAGAGGCAGCAAGTACAGGCGTTTACCTATGCTGCCATCTTGGTTCTTCTTCCAGGAATTTCATTTTAAAAGGTGACTATGAGAAAAGGAAAATGCAGATCCAGTGGGAACAGGGCAGAGGCGTGCAGTGGGGTCTCCCTGACACAAAACATCCGTAAACAGGCAAAACATTGTCATTCATGTTGAACCCGGACGGCCATAGGGTGAAGGCCTGTTTCTTGTCCAATGCGTTTGATGCTGGAGTTGGTCTGCAACCATCACCCTATTGTGTACAGGCCGGCAGGGGAGGGCAGTTGGGGGCAATCAGGCAGGCAGGGGAGGGCATTTGTGGGTGACTAGGCCAGCAGGGCAGTTGTGGATGACCAGGCCGGCAGGGGAGGGCAATTGGGGGTGATCAGATGACAGGCAGAAGTGGTTGGGGCAATCAGGCAGGCAGGCAGGTGAGCGGTTAGGAGCCATTGGTCCCAGATTGTGAGAGGGATGTCCACAGGGATCAGGCCTAAACTGGCAGTTGGACATCTCCTGAAGGGTCCCAGATGGAAGAGGGTGCAGGCCGGGTTAAGGGACACCTCTCCTCCCATGTACAAATTTTGTACAAGAAGTCTCTAGCATCTCAATAAAAACATATTCTTAAAAAAAAAAAAGAAGCTTGAATGAACTCCTGAGCATTTACCCTGCACCAATGCCTGCTGCAAGAACAATATTTCTAATTTCTCCTGCATTCTGTCTGTTCTAAACAGAACTCACATACATCACCTGTCTGCTTCCCACCACACCATGCCATAGACAGAACGGGGACTCGTCTCCCATTTCAGGCTGAAAACCTAAGGCCCAGACACACCCAGTGAATGACTGGGTAGAAGCCACATGGCCAACAGCCAGGAGCCCAGGTCTAAGGTCCAATCCCGCACCTGGTAGCCAGGGGATGTCTGGGTCAATCATTCAATATTTTAAAGTGTCGGACTTGTGGGATACTGATGTCCAACTCACAGGCGCGTTGTGGCAAGTGGTGTGTATAAAGCAGACACTGTAATCATGTAGCAAGGGGCTTACGGACAAAGTCAAGATCATAGGTGCACACACCTAACCGGTGAAAAGCCCACAGAACTGACACACGTATTCAGGATGGTGGATGCATGGCGTTGCCGCGGAGTAGAAGATGGTTTTCATAAATGCCCACAGGAGACACTGTGTGCCATGAGAGGGGCAGAGCCCTGCAGGTAGACAAGCGAGGGTCCTGTGGAGGTGGCTGCAGCTTGGTCAGTGGGTCCGCTCCGGCACGGCCCATCCAGGCTTGACCCATGCGCCACACGAGCTGACTTGCAGAGAGGGTGCCAGGCCTCTGTGGCCGCAGATACCAAGGATTTCTACAGACGGTTCCTCACAGCTGGAGAGTGACTCACCGGCCCAGTGCATGATGGGAGGTGCAGACCTTGGCCCTGAGGCGTCAGGAGTCCGTGGGGTCGTGGCCATCCAGGGGTCAGCTGGGACTCTTACTCACGCAATTTTCCTTTGTGATTTAGATGAAACCATCACGCTGGCTGGCCACTGCTGGCTGTGCTTTGCAGCTGTGGCCTTGGAGGTGTGGTGTGTGTCAGGGGACGGGCCAGGGCATGTCTGGAGGGTCAGCTCCGAGTCACTCATGTAGACTGTGCCCTGGGATAAGCCCACGGCATCGGGACCACAGCTCCTGCGCGAGCATCGCAGGTCCACGGGCGGCTTCTGCCCTGCGAGCCCATGGCCGAGGCTCTCCTGCACCATCAGCCCTGCGGTGAGGCCAGACGGCGGCCTCAGGGTTCCGCCAACACACACAGAAATGCCTTTACTGATTGGGACTTGCGGTTGATGCAAAGCAATAAATTTAAAAGTGTGTTTTTTAATTGATTTTAGAGAGAGTGGAAGGGAGAGGGAGAGAGAAGCGTGGAGGTGAGAAACATCTGGTTGCCTCCCGCAGGCACTCCAACTGGGGACCCAACCCAAAAGCTGGGCATGTGCCCTGGCAGGGGATCCAGCCAGTGACCATTGAGTGCCCTGGACAGCACGCAACCCACCGAGCCGCCCGGCCAGCGTGAAGCAATACATTTTTATATTATGTTTGTTTCTGATTCTGAGAAGCTACAGAGATGTTTCCTTTGCAGACGGTTTCAGGTCAGAGACGCTGCTGTATGATGGATCCAGGGGGCACGTGTGACCGGCCAGCTCACACTGACCGGTGTGTCCTCGGCCTCGGGGTGTGCGGGCCCTGTGGCTGCTAGAGGGAGAGTCCACACACCCAGCGGTGTAGACACCACTGTTTACAGTGTGCAGTGCTGTCCTCTAGCTCAGGGGCTGATGGGGCTGGCTCCCCGGAGGGTGGGGAGCGGAGGGCCTGGGCCCTGGTTTCCAGGTGCTGCCCAGCCTTCCGGGCCCCGAGGCCTCTGCTTGCAGCACGTCTGCCTCCTTGTGCATGGTCCCTGGGTCATTCTGGACGACTCTGTCCTGTGAGGGCATGTGGAACGCGAGCCTTTGCCACATCAGGTAATGCAGTCACAATTCTAAGGGTTGGGACCAGGGCACCTTGAAGGCCATTGTTTTGCTGCCACACCCAGCAAAGTGACACAGCACCGCCCGCCAGAGGCTGAGAGTCCCACAGGAGCTCTGGGCCCATTCCCGCTGCCCACGGAGAGTGGGTGCCCCTCTGACACCCTCCTCAGCCAGGTTAGCGAGCACCGTGGTGCCGAGGCCCGTGTCCAGCTGCTGGACAGCCCGTGAGTTCCCGGCGCCGCCCTCTGTGCCACCACCCAGGAAAGGCCTCCGAGAGGCTGCTGGTGCAGACGGCGGGGCCACAGGACATCTGTCCTGTGTCTGTTTCAACCGAAAGCTCTTCGCAGGTGCACACCTCTCGTCCTGCAGACAGAGCACTCCAACAGGCAGCCTTCCCCGCCTCCGCCTCCGAGGACAGAGAGGAGGTGGAGTTGGTAGACGGGAGGGCAGCGGTCGCTGTCGAGGTTCTGGTTGCCCGGCAGGTGAGCGGGAGTGGCAGCCATGGTGTTCCCTCTGTGGCAGGGGTGTGGCTAGAACATGGCGTACAGTAGGTCGGGGACTGGGCCGGTGAGACGGCCCCTGGGAGGTCACCTCAGAAAGCACAGGCGAGTGTAAAACCAAGCGCATTATGAAGTGGAACCTAACCCAAAATACGGCTACAAACATGCCTGCATCTGGTCAAAGAAACATGTACCAAAAGTTGGGGTGAGGACATCACTGGAATTCTGGGAGCATCGGTGGATTGACACGGGATATTAGAAACAATCGTGAATGTTTTCACTCCTAACAACGGGGCTGCGAGGGTGCGGCACCGTCCTCGTTTTTAGAAGACGCAGGCTGCAATGGTGAGATGGCATGACTCCTGGACTCACTGTGAAGCGGTTCCAACAGCCAATAAATAAAGCACACACTCACACACACTCACTGTCACACACACGCGCTCACACCACACTCACACCCACACACTCACACACTCACACACACACTCACACACACTCCCACTCACACACTCTTATATACTCTCACACACACTCACACACTCACACATACACACACACTCACACACACTCACACACTCCCACACTCACACACTCACACACTCACATTCCTGCACCTGACCTCAGGGACTTGCAGCGAGCGCTCTCCAGGTCTGCTTGTTCCCAACTGCCCTCCATCCGGTCCTGAGCACGTGGCTCACAGGTGTCTCTGTCATGAGTCCCTGGCACATAGTAGGTGCTTAATAAATAACTGTTGGTTGGACTTTTCTTCCTGCTTTTCCACTGGCAGTGGTGCCTGGCCAGGTAGCGGTTTCCAGTGGACGCTGCCCTGGCGATGGCTGCTCACCCTGGGCCTATCTGTGGCTGGCACCACGCTCATCCCCTCCAATCCTCACAGTGCCAGGTTGCCAGGGCAACCGCATGCTCCCAGCTGCAGAGGAGGAGGCTCTGGGGGGCGCGTGCAGCAGCAAGACTCCTATGGCACCATGAAAGCGCAGGCAGCGAGCACCTCTGTCCCCACTGGGGCTTTAGGACTGTGCCCGGCCCCCAAGACGGACACGGATTCTGCATTTTCAGGCTGGGTCAGCCTCACGCGGCCGTCCACACTGCTGCTCACGGTAGAGGACAGATGGCCGCAGAGAGGGCGCGGGTGGGGGTGGGGAAGGAGAGAGCCTCCCGGCCACGAGAATGACACGGGGACTGTGAGGACAGAGGTGCAGACTGTCCCACCCTTCCCCGCGGTGCCCCCGCGGTACGTACAGGCCAGCACCGCTGGGCAGCGGTTCTTGGGCGCGTTCTCCTCCCTCTGGGCCACGAGCGAGCTGTTGGGTTCTGCCTGGTACGTGCACAGCGCCTCCCACTCCTTGTCCAGCCGGTTCTTGTTCCTCAGGTGGTCCTCCATGTAGGCCTGCAACGGGAACCAGACTCAGGGCGTGCGGCACGGGGTGCCGGGCGCCAGGGCCCACATCCCCTGTGTGCACAGTCAGGGCGCAGGCCCTCACCAGGCCCAGTTGGACGGGCAAGGCTGCCGGGCGCACACACAGACACGGGGCTCACACTCTTGGCTGGGCCAGAGGGGTGTCTGCCTGTGCAGACTCAGCCCAGGCTGCCGCCCCCCTCTGTCAGGACAGGACTGGGGGAGCCAGGCACAGGGCAGACAGGTCTGCTCAGCCACCAGATCGTGGATGGAAACCATGTCCAGCCGGGAGGAAGCGAGTGGGGCTCAAGCCTCAGGGAGGCTCCCTGCACCCTGCTGAAGGGGATGGGGCTTATGCAGGTCAGGAGGGGCAGCCTGGCGCAGGCGTGTCTGTCAGGGGAGCGCAGCGCAAAGGGCGGGGGCTCTGGACACCTGGCCGGGGTGTCGGGAGGTTTGGGAGCAGGGTCTGGGCTTGGAAACAGAAGGACACTGCCAGTGAAGGGAGTATACTGCTGCCCAAAACAGCTCATGTCCATGGGGATACCACGTGGAAGGCGAAAGAGGCAGGATTCACCCAAGCGCGGACACACTGCAGCCTGGGAAGGTGCCTCAGTAAATGTTTGCAATGAGAGCCACTTTCTTTTTCTCAGAGAACCACTAGCTATGAATGTATACGATGTTGCAGTATTATTTGAGACTAGAGGCCCAGTGCACAAAATGCGTGCACTGGTAGGGTCTCTTGCGGCTGCCGGCTGCCGGCCGGGGCCTCCCTCACTTCCCTGGGCCGGCCCTGCCCCCTGGTCGAACAGACAATTTGCATACTACACTTTTATTATACAGAATTATTCCGCTGAAAGTATACAACGCACTGTTTGAAACTATTTCATGTGTCCACTTGGAGTCATGCTGAGGCCATTAGTTCAGAGAGCACCTCAGGGAGGAGTGGGGTGGCAGGGACCCCTGGAACGTGGCAGCGCATAAACGGTGGCCAGGGGGCAGATGAGGGCCCCCAGGCCAGGCAGGCATGTCTCCTGCCACCTGAGCAGACAGATGGCTGTCATTTAATGACGCCATGGTTCTCTGGGGCACACGCTGACAATGCATAGAAGGGATGGGGGACACCCAGCCCTGGCCCCGAGGCCCATGCATTCCTGCAGATGTTGGTGGGCATCTGTCGGTCATCTGTGTTCACTCCAGGGCGGGAGCCTTGCACAGAAGTCATTTCCCCAGTAATTGGCCTCCTTTTCCGAACCCACTGGGTGTCATGAATCTAAGATACTGAGCTGCTTATATGCATGCAAAATATTACACAGCGGGTGGTGTTAACAAAAAACAAAAGCAAAGCCAGCAGAACCAGAGACGCCGACCCTCCTGCCCTGCCAAGACCTTATTCTTCTGGGCTCGCAGAGTCCCCAGCAGGCAGGATGGCCACAGGGCTCAACTCAGTGTCGGAAACGCCACTTTACCCCCGCTGTGCGCAGCCAGCTCACTGTACGCCGCGGGCACCCTCCCGGTCCCCTCACAGGGCAGCCAGGCAACCAGCGCAGGTTCCACCCAGGGACACCACCGCGGGGCCTAGATGGTCCCTGGCCTTTATCCAAATGACCTAGACTTTCTGCCCCAATAAAACCTCCCCCCATTTGGACCCCCTCCCTCAATCATCCCACCCTCTGCACCTTGTTCATGCTGGTCCTCCTCAATGAATCTGTCCAAAGGTCAAGGTCAGTGCCTGCTAGCCTGCTCCTCTGAGTCTGACCAGGACATGCCTTCACCACCTGTCTGACCTGCCTTAGTGACAACCCCCCACCCCCAGACACTTACTGTTTTTATTTATTGTTATTTTTGCCAACCCTGACCTGAGGATTTTTTTTTTATTGATTCTTTTTAGAGAGAGTGGATAGAAAGGAGAGAGAGAGAGAGAGAGAGAGAGAGAGAGAGAGAGAGAGAGAGAGAGAGAGAGAAACATTGATATGAGAGAGACACATTGATTGGTTGCTTCCTGCAACGCCCCAACCTGGGCTGGGGATTGAAACTGCAACCTAGGTATGCACCCTTGAGCAGGAATCGAACCCTTGGTCCAACAGGCCACCACTCTAACCACTGAGCACACTAGTCAGGGCCAGTCTTTCACTGTTTTACTTACTGATTTTTAAAAGCTTTATTGTTGAGATGATTGCACATGTCCCTCTTTCCCCCTCATTACCGCCCTCTAGCCAGTTCCCACCCTGCCCCAGGCCCTCACCACCCTATTGTCTGTGTCCACGGGTAATGCATATATGCATACAAGTTCTTTGTTAGCCTCTTCCCGCTCCACCCCTTCTGAGACTCCTCAGTCAGTTCCATGGTGCCACATCTCTGGTTTCATTTTATTCATCTGACTAGAGGTCTGGTGCATGGTCTCCGTGTGGCCTGTGGGGATCAGGCTGAAATTGGCACCCAATATTCCCGAGGGGTACAGTAGAGTGAGAAGCTGCAGGCGGCCTGGAGGAGCTGCTCCACTCATTCCAGTCAGCTGAGCGCCTGCCCTTGTCTCCCAAGGCTGCCCCTTGCACCTCCTGGTCTGCCACGCCCAGCTGTGCAGAAGTGAGTCCCTAGGGCAGAGCTCCCATGGCCTCGTTAGGGGTGCAGATCGAGGCTTGGAGAAGCGGGGTGAGTGCCTGAGGGGTACTTGGGGCGGAGCAGGGAGTCATGATAGCTGCATGGCAAGGCTGCCCACTTCGCACACCGTCCTGCAAGTCCTGAGGTGGCTGCGGTCTGATAGGAGGGGGGTGCGTTAGGGACAGAGTGCGTGGCCTTTTTCTGCCCTCCCTTTGCCCCTCAGTCCCAGCTGCTTGAGGGAGGATATGGCCGGAGGGGTTGATGGAGGTCGGAGGTGCCGTGCCTGTGGAATGGTGGAATTTAGGCCGATGGCCTGGCCTCCCAATGGGAACTGCAGCTCAGCCCCACCTGCTTGTGGTCTTTCGTAGACTCAATCGCCTGTTTCTCTTTTTGTCTAAGGTGACTGCCCCCTGTTGGTCAATGCACATCATAGCGACTGGTTGACCAGTTGCTTAGGTTTTATATATATAGATTCCTTGTTTTGCTCATTAGATTTCTTGTTTCTTTATTTTGATTTTTAGATTCAATTGTTGATATGTATTTATTGCCATATTGTTCATATCTTTTTTCTTTTTTTGTGTGTTCGTATTTTTTATCTTCCTTCTCCTCCTCCTTCTCCCCTTTTACCTCCCCCTCCTCCTAATCCTCCTTCTCCTCCTCTTTCTCCTCCTCTTTCTCCTCCTCCTTCTCCTCCTCCTTCTTTCTCTTCTTAAAAAAGACCTTTCAACATTTCATGTAATACTGCTTTGGTGATGATGAATTCCTTTAACTTTTCCTTTTTAAAAATTTTTATTCTTTATTGATTAAAGTATTAAATATGTCTCTCCCCCCCCCCAACTGACCTCTCCCAGCCACGCCTACCCTCTTCTTTAGCTTTTTCTTATCTATGAAGCTCTTTCTGACCTTCAACTATAAATGAGAGCTTTGCTGGGTAGAGTAATCTTGGTTGCAGGTCCTTGCTGTTTATTGTTTTGAATATTTCTTGCTATTCCCTTCTAGCCTGCAAAATTTCTGTTGAGAAATCAGCTGACAGTCATATGTGCACTCCCTTATAAGTCACTAACTGCTTTTCTCTTGCTGCCTTTAAGATTCTCTCTCTGTCTGTAATCCTTGGTATTTTAATTATGATGTGTCTTGGTGTGGGCCTCTTTGGTTTCCTCTTGTTTGGGACTCTCTGCTTCCTGGACTTGTAAGTCCACCTCTTTCACCAGGTAGGGGAAGTTTTGTCATTATTTTTTCAAATAGGTTGTCAACATCTTGCTCTCTCTCTCTTCTCCTTCAGGCACTCCCATGATGTGAATGTTGCTTGAAGTTGTCCCAGAGGCTCCTTACACTGTCTTCATATTTTTGGATTTCTTTTTCTTTTTGCTCTTCTGATTGGGTGTTTTTTGCTTCATCGTATTACAAATTGCTGATTTGATTCTTAGAATCCTCTACTGTTGGTTCCCTGTAAATTATTCTTCATTTTAGTTAGTGTATCCTCCATTTCTGACTGGTATTTTTTCATGTCTTTTATGTTCTCACTAAGATCCTTAAAATTATCACTAAGATCTTGAAAGTCTCACTAAGTCCCCTGAAGCTCTCAAGTTCCTTGAGCATCCTTATAACCATTGTTTTGAACTCTGCATCTAGTAGTTTTCTTGCTTCCATTTCATTTAGTTCTTTTTCTGGTGATTTCTCCTGTTCTTTCATTTGTGACATGTTTCTTTGTGTTCACATTTTGGCTACTTCTCTGTGTTTGTTTCTAGGTATTAGGTGAACCTGCTATGTCTCCTGGAATTGGCAGAGTGGCCTTGTGTAGTAGGTGTCTTGCAGGTCCCAGTGGCTCAGCCTCCCCAGTCACCTGACCTGGGCCCTCCAGGTGCACTCCTATGTGGGCTGTGTGCACACAGTCTTGTTGTAGTTGATGCCTGATTGCTGTTGGTGTCAGTGGGAGGAGTTGATCTCCATGCCAATTGGCTGTGAGGACCAGTTATGATTACAGTGGGAGAGCTGCTGTGCAGGAGACACCCCTCTGGGGCAGGCCTTGCATCTATGAGGTTTTGGTGCTCACTGATTCTGTCCCCTGAGTGTGTTGCTTGTAGATATGTAGAGTTATAATCTGGTATGGTCTGAAGCTGTTCACTGGGGGCACTGCCTCTGGAAGGTGCAAAGTCAGCCACTGCCTGGGGCCATCTATCAGGAGCTATAG
Source organism: Murina feae (assembly GCA_004026665.1). Taxonomy (NCBI): domain Eukaryota; kingdom Metazoa; phylum Chordata; class Mammalia; order Chiroptera; family Vespertilionidae; genus Murina; species Murina feae. Next base: position 22,461 of record PVJC01011789.1, read on the forward strand.
AGCAATCTGAAGATGGCTGCTACTTATGTTGGGTTTGGAAGTGCCCAGGTGAGGCCCAGGTGTGAAGCAAGGCAGACTGCTGCTAGTGCGGGGTCTTGGGCCTCTTATTGATAGGTATGTAGCACACCTAGTCCAGCTGCTGCTTGTTTGGAAGATTTTAGGAAAGTCTGAAGCCTGAGGCAGGACAGGTCATTCAGATGGAAAAAATGCTGCAAACAGTTTGGGTGAGGCTGGAATTGGTGGCGCCAAGTCTCAAGAATCACCAGGGCTGAGTGAGCCAGGCTGATGGAGACTCAGATATGGCTACTAGTCAGCTCTGTGATGGGGGAGGTCACAGAACAAGAACAATGACCACTACCAGCACTTTAGTCTGGGAGAAAGCTGCCCCCTAGTTCCTGCTGTTGCCAGGCAGGCCAGTTCAGAGGGAGTGGGACTGTGTAAGTTTGTGCACTGGCCCTTTGAAAGGAACTGCCTGGGTATCCAGCAGCCTCTGTGTCACTCTGCCACAATCCCCACTGGTTTTTACAGCCCCAAATTAAAGGGACTTCTCTTCCCAGCACTGGAATCCTGGGCTGTGGGTCTGATGTGGGATGGGGGCCCCTTGCTTCTCACAGGAAACCTCTGTAGCCACAGTATCCCTCTCAATTAAAAACATGCCATGCACAAAAAAACATGCCCCACCCTGGCGTTAGGCCAGTCTGCTCCCTGTCTTCACCGCTCCCACCAATCTCCATGCACTTTCTTCTTTGCTTCTCCAGTAGGACTTCCATTCAGCCAGCTCTCAGGTGGGGTTCTGGGTGATGGTAGCTCTGTATGTTAGTTGTAATTTTGATGCGGTTGTGTGAGACATGCTTACGTATGCCACCATCTTGGTTCCTCTCCATATGCTTACTGTTTAAAACCTTGTCTCTGTGACATTAGTCACATTCTCCTTGGGCGTCAGGATCTTCCTCTCCTCGGGGGTCACTTGTTTTGAGAATGGGCGTATGGTCAATATTGTGGAATGATTGCAGCCTGGAAACCTTTAAGTAAGTGGAATCGCAGAGTAAAATTTTATATCCACGGTGAGCATCCAAACGAATTTGCTTTCAGATCTTTTGAAATTTGGAAGAATCATCCAGGAAAGTAACACAGGACTGTGTTTCCTTGTTTCCTCTCCGACCTCCTCCTTTCTGGGTGATGCAAGCAGCACCCGGCATGCCCAACAGGTGGGGCCACATTCGAACGCCAGCCGGTAAATGCAGGGACGGCGGAGTTCAGAAGCTCATCTCCTCATGCCTTTCCTCTCCGAGTCTGGACCTCCTCTGAGTTGGACTGGGCGTGGCCTGTCCCAATGTCTCAGGGTCCTGTGAACTCCTGCTCACTGGGAAGGCCCCTCACTGGGATGTAACCGTGCTGTCACAGTTAAGGAGATGGACATTTCTAGACCCATCATCCGAATGGGCTGTGAGCTCCTGGTGCCTGGGGACCCAGTTAGACCAAAGTGCATCACTCCGCATGGTCCTCTTTTGGGGGGAAGATGTCTGGGTTGCACATGGCAGGTGCTGTTAACAGTATTGGCAGGAGCCGGCGGGTGCTGGTGCAGGAGTGACCCCACATCACGTCCTGAGAATGTGAATCTCAGAGTGGGTGCTCAGCACTAGCTGAGGAACTCAGGTAACCGGGCACGGCTGCTGCCTGCCCTGTGGGGAACGGGAAGCCTGCTTCTGACCTTGGTGAGTTGCTCTCCACACTCTCCCCGCATCCAGTGGGACAGGCAGAGGTTCTGAAAGGGGTCCTGGTGGCAGAACTCGCCGTTTTTACATTTGTGCAGCCCAGCGGGGACCAGTGTCTGCTGAGGCTGCGACGCTGAGTGGGAAGGGCTGCACCTGAATCCCGACTCCTGCCAAGGACCTGGACGCCACGGCTCACAGACATGTGAGGCCCCAGCTTACACGGCTGGGGACAGCCCCAAGGCTTTGCAATCTGGGTTTCCCGAGTTAGGGACCAGTGCGCAGTGCGGGCCTCAGGCTACGGGGCGTCAGCTCTTGCAGCAGGCCACCGTGCTTGCGTTTCTTTGAGGTTTTTGTTTCCTTGGCCTGTTGAGGATAATGCCAGTTTTCACGAGCCCTATTTTATGAGCTGTTAACCCAATCCAAGCACTTCCTCCCTCCGGTGCCCCATTTCTCGCCCACACGATCAGACCATCTGGACAGAAGGACCACGAACAAGCCGCTGGTGACAAGCACTATTTGCCGCTGGGCGACTTTTCAGAAAACAGTCTCCCTGGGCAGACAGAGTGACTGGCTCCCGCACAAAGGGTATCATTTCCTAGCATCCAGACCTTTGGAACAAGTGTTGCTGCCATTCCAAATCGAGACGTGCCCACGTGTGTTGATGTGGCCTAAATATTTTCTGATCGGGTTGTCACCCCCGGCACAGGAGAGCGGTTTCTGTGAGCACCTGGGAGGCTCCGGCACCTGCTGGGGTCATGTGACTGCCACTCAGAAGCCTTCCCGGTGCCTCCGCCTCTGGGAGCAGCCCTAACCCAGCGGGACAGGCACTGGCTTGACGTGAAAGAGCGCAGTAAGCGCCAAGGGCTGGTCCCCACGCGGCTGCTTCTCCACCGTGTGCTTTGGGCAAAGCGTCCGCTCAGCGACCCTTCTTCATGGCTTCATGAATGGGAAGGGCGTGTCTGAGGACCAGCCCGGAGCTGATCCAGGGCGTGCGCCTTTCGAATGCAAAGTACGAGGGGGAGGGAGGCGGTCGCGTGGGTCTCAGCCTTTCACTAGGAAGAAGGAACCTGTAAAATTCCCTCCCATGTCCTGGACCGTTGACCTGCCACTGGGAAATGTGGCACCTGAAGTCCCACCAACAGCCGCCCCCCAACCCCCCCGGCTGCAGCGGAAACGCGGAGTGTAGGGGCAGTCACAGGAGGGCATTGCGCATCCTCCGAGACAGAGCAGCAAGCGACACCAAGGCAGCGTTTTGCATCGCATCCCGCTGACGGGGAAGCTGGTCTCTCCCACAAGCTCGGTCTCCCCTGGTGCCGGCACAGCCCACATGTGACCGCATCGGTGCCCACTCCATGTGGGACCCGGGACAGCCCAGCACTCTCCACCCTCCGTGTGTTTCTGTTGTTTATCACTGTTGTGAGAGGAGGTGCAGACCAGGCTGGAGAGAAGGAATTGCTACGCCTGAAAGCAAGCTGCTGAGCAACGAAGGTGGTTTCTGGGGTGGAGAGAGCTTCCGAGTCTCCCCCCTCGCCCCCCGAGATCACGCTGTCCCCCGGGACGTCACAGGCACCGTCTACTGGTGTCAACACCTGAGATCAGCTTCCAGGGCCCCTGGTCAGCCCCACACCTGCTGCCCTCCTGTCTCTGAACGCTGAGAACAGTGTGTGGGCACCCCAGTCCATGGTGCTGGGGTCCCCTTACAGAACCCAACAGCCAACGGGCTCACCGAGCCTGCGTGGATTCAAAGACTTCCAAGCGTTAGGGCCTTTGAGAGAAAGTTCCCACCTCACACCTCACACCTCACACCTCACACTTCACACCTCACACCTCGCACTTCACACCTGTCCCAGAGAAGGGGAGTGAGCAAATGCCCACGCAGAAACGAGGCGCAGAGGCGGGCGGGACACACCACACTGGTCCTGACGAGGAGCGGAACTGTCCGTCTTATTTAAAACCCTTTTTGCAATTGAGAAATGCGACACACGGGAGGGGAGGGCTGAGGAAGCACACGGAAGCTCTAAAGAAAGCGTGTTCTCAAGGCTCCGCTGGCAGGCCCTGGAGGCGACGCCAGCTTCCCAGGAGACATGCTACGTGGCCACGGGTGCGCACAGAGAGGCGGGTCTTTGCACAGGTGACTCAGGCGGTCGTGAAACTGAATCTGGGAGATGTAGAACTTTCCTGGCTGGAGCCTCGCTCATGGGATTTATTATAATTTAGGTTTTGAGAGCCCTACCTAGATGAGTCCTGGGTCACGAGAAGCCAAAACCAACGGGCAAGTGCTGAGCAGGTCCCTGGGTCAGTGGCGGTCAGCCCAGCCCGCATCTCAGCTGAGTGGACTACAGAGGAGCTGTGACTTCCATGACCTACACTATAGTGACTGACAGAAATCATGGTCTTACAGGCTGTGGGGACCCTGTTCAGAGTACACCGCAGGTGCAAGGCTACTCTGAGTGTGGGAGTCTTAATCAGAGTGCTCAAGGTGGAGTTGCTATATGCGGGTACACAGCAAGCCACAGCTATCGCACTGTACACTGGGCCAGCGTGCCCTTCTATCCCCCCAAAGACCAAAGTCACTATGTGGAAAGCAGCCTCTTCGTCTAAGTTGTATAAAGTTGTTACTGACCAGCTAGCACGGGGCTGCATTGTGGGGAAGATGTGTTTCTGGCCAGCAGGCTGTTGCTGTGGGGACAAACGGATTGTGACCCAGCCGTGTGCAGCTACCTGCCGTGTGGGACTCTGCTTTGAAGGCCTGTTTTGTCTAGTGGCTCCTTGTTAGCAATGGCCACATGGCCACTGGCTTCTGCAATAAAACTCTTACACACCCACAACTGCTCATGGCTTCTCCATCGGATACCCGGTGTCCAGGAAGGTCCAGCCCCTGGCAGAGGAGCTCAGACCCGACAGTTGGCGTAGTGGAGCAGGATGAAGGAACGGAGTTCCCACACAGACTCACAGCTGGAACCTGGGGGAAAATGTCAATAACGCCCATACTCTGTTCCAGAAACATGTGAATGAATAACTTGAAAAAGTGAGTAATTCTGTTCTCACCATCTGCTCTTCCTAAACAGAAGCCTGATGTGACGCTCAGTGGGTGTGCTGGACAGGAGACAAAGGTCTCCTGAGGAAGATGAGGAAACAGCTGTTCGGCAACAGAGATGCTGATGACAGCGAGGGAGGTATGTCTGCCTCCGGGCGGCCATTCCTGAGCTCAGGACGTCCAGTGAACGCTGCGCATCTCATTATCTCGCATAACGTCGTAACAATGAAGGTTATGTGAACATAAGTAAAATACAAAGATGAACACTTACAAGCAATGCAAAATAATGAAGACAATTATACCATATTTTTCATAAGCATACAACTATTAATATTTAAATTTAGGGCAGAAGAGGTTTGCTTGATAGTGTGAGCAAAGCCTGGGTCCCTCCTCTTATTGCAGAAGACTTAAGAACTGCAAGTTATCACCCTGGCTGGTTTTGCTCAGTGGCTAGAGCATTGGCCTGTGGACTGAAGTGCCCTAGGGTTGATTTTGGTCAAGGGCGCATGGCCGGATCGCAGGCTCGATCCCCAGTAGGGGGTGTAGAGGAGGTAGAGTGATTCTCTCTCATCCCTGATGTTTCTATCCCTATCCCTTCCTCTCTGAAATCAATAAAAATATGCATATAAAAAAGAGTTGCAAGTTATCTTAGATTCCTGCTCACGTGTTGGTTGTAGTCATTTGTTCATTCATTCAACTAATTTTATTAAGTATATTGTTTGCATCAGGGGCTGTGTGCGTCCCTGGGGCTGATTTCTTTATCTGAGAACAGACCACATATAAGCCAAAAAAAAAAAAAGGTAATTTAGAAAGACAACTTCAGATGGCAGCACCCGTGAGACAGAAGGAGAAGGGAGTGCTCCTGAGCTCATCAGGAGAGATGGGGAGAGGGCTCAAGAGCAGGGATCGCTGGGAAGGGCCCTGGGTGCGAGTCCTGAAACAGACGGCCCTGCACAGTCCAGAAACAGAGACGGCCAGGCTGCTGGAGCGAAGGGAGCTTGTCAGCTGGGGGAGAATTTGGAAGTTTTTAAAAAAATCCTCATCCAAGGATATCCACCCCCCCTCCCCCCGCCACTGATTTTTAGCGAGTGGAAGGGAGGGAGGGCAGAGAGAGAGAGAGAGAGAGAGAGAGAGAGAGAGAGAAACATCGATGTTGAAACAACAAACATTGATTAGGTGCCTCCTGCATGGGCCCCAATCGGGGCCAGGGGTTGAACCTGCAACCCAGACAGATGCCTTCAACCAGAAATTGAACCCGAGACCCTTGAGTGCTCAGGCTAATGCTCCAATCAGCGAGCTACACAGGCTGGGTCTTGACGTCTTTAAAAAATTAACTTATTGGTGTCCCATTGGTAGTAACATTCTGTAAGTTTCAGGGGTGCAGCTTTATGATGTGACGTCTGTATATTGTATTGTGTGCTCCCACCCAGGTCTGGAAGCTTTTAAGGTAACTTTTACTTTACAGCAAAGGGAGGCCACGGAGCAGTTTAAGGGAGAGGCACATGATGATAAGATGCTTTTAAAAGGTCACTGGCTCCAGGCAGGGTCAATGCACAAGCCAGGACCATGCGTACAGATTCCAGAGGCTCAGGCTGGGGATGGAGTGAGGGGGAGAAATGGGAAGAGCCGCTGGGATTGGCTAACAGAGCAAGTGAGGGGGTTTTCATTTATTTAATGTAGATTCAGCTCATTTCATTATCTCGCCCGTTCTTCTTGATACTTCTAAATTGTGGCAACCCTTTAGCTTGTAAAATATTCTGTAATTGTCTCAACTCTTCATCCCTCAGACGGCCACAGTGAGGCGTTGTCTCAGCCACAGCCTTAGCTCACCTGGTCAAAAGCCTGCATCCGCATCCGAGAAACACCCCACCCGCCGCCAGCGCCCACAGCGTCCATGCCTTGTCACGTAGACAGCACGTCTGGACATTTGATCTCTGTCATCTTAGCCAGTGCTAAGATGTATGGATCTCAGGGAACATACATTTGCCCAAATACCAGAGATAATAGATAGCCAATAGCTTAACCGCGAACTCAGTTAACCTGGAATAGTTCTGTGACTGCGGGGGCTGGTGGGTTCAGTGTCCTAAGACCCACTCGGGCCGAGACCAACCAGACCCATTCGGGTTGCTACAAACCAGGTATCGGGCTCGAGAAAACAGACTTGCTAAGAAGGGAAAACTGCACGTCTGCACCATGTGTAGCACCTCCTAGGACGCCGTGTGTGGGGGCTCCGACGTCGGGAGACCCTCAGCCCCGCCGGGCCCGGCGCACACGGGCGATGCCCTAGGAGTGCATCCTCCCCGGCCGCGCCCGGAGCTGCCAGAAACTGGACGGGCCTTTCCCGCTCACAGCGCCGCGGGCAGCCGTCGGCTCAGGGCTCGGCCCACACCTGTCCCTCAGGGAGCAGTCAGGACGAGGAAGCAAACATGAGAGATGCCTTCAGGCTCCAGAAAAGCCCGGATTGCCAAGAAGCATCTGCTGAGTGAGTCCAGGGCGGGAGGACGGGCGACAGCGCCGGGGCCGCGTGTCCCTCGGGTCAGACATGAGGGCGAAGGTAACGCCAGGGTCACTGGAGACGCAGGCGAGACTGAGCCGCAGCAGCGAGGCAAACGGGACCATTTGGACAAACGGACGCCAGTGCTCCATGTAGTAAGTTTTCTTTAGCGACACTCACTGTCCACAGCGGGGCTCCTCAGACCACACGTGGCCCCCGAGGACGTTTATCCGGCCCGCTGGGTGTTTCTGCAGCCTTGATTTTTTTTTTTCACTTCAAAATAAGATAGGTGCAGTGTGCATAGGAATTTGTTCATAGTTTTTTTTTTTAAAACTATAGTCCGGCCCTCCAACGGTCTGAGGGACAGTGAACCGGCCCCCTGTTTAAAAAGTTTGAGGACCCCTGTCTACAGTATTAAATGAGCACTCAGAAGGGGGGAAAGGCAGCTTCCTACGCTAATAAGCAAACTGTGATTCTTCTAGAATATCCTTACACATTTAACATGTTCCAGCTTGACTCTCAGCTTCTCTCACCTTCACCAGCTACTTGGGAATACCGCACAACCCATTCCCGGGACACACGAGCAGCTCCGATCCTATAAAATATTCATCTGCTTTCAGAGATATTTGCGCCCCGCTGACAAACGCAGACAAAGTCGTGTGGAGACTCATTAAAACGGCTATTTTAATGGCAAATGCTTTCATCAAACCCCTCTTTCCACTAAACATTTTCTTCAGAATTATTTTCATTAAGAAGTTGAACAATTTCCACATTAGCTGCTAATCCCCTTTCATTTAAAAGTCTGCTGATAAAATTCTTTGCTTGTCATTCAAATAGTGAGGAACAATTATGGACGGGGGCTTCCATCTCCGCTTCATTAATGGTAAATTGGATGGACGTCTGAAACATAAGTCGGCTTTGATACATCTCGAAACGCAATTGCCATGGCTTCCCTGGGCCCATGCAATTAATTACTCGTTACTAAGGGGACGGTGCTAATGAGAGCCGTGCGCAGCCGGCCCGCCGCACACCGTGCCTCCTGCACCTCGCTTCCGTCCGTGACTCGGTCCATCGACAGTGTCGTGGTTTTAAATGTGAGTCTGTGGCTGCTTCAACGAACATGTGTCTGAAGAAAAGGTAATTAGGTTTTACGTGAGTTCTCCTAATTTCTGCCTTGTAAACGTTTAAAATAGCTGCCCAAGGCATCTCAAACTCCTAAGCTAGCTGTTTCGCAAACAAAACACTACAGGTGATGCCCTGGCCGGTGGCTCAGTGGTTAGAGCGCCGGCCAGCAACTGAAGGGTCTCAGGTTTGATTCTCGGTCAAGGGCACATACCTGGGCTGCAGGTTTGATCCCCAGCCCAGCGTGTGTGTGTGCGGGAGGCAACCGATTGATACGTTTCTCTCCCGTCGATGTGTCTCTCCCTCTCCCTCTTCCGCTTCGCACTCTCTCTAAAAATCAACGGAAGTCTCCTCGGGCGAGGATTCACAGCAGCCACAGAAAGACGTTACAGGCGAGGTGTCTTGTTTCTACCAACGATCTGTTCTCTGTCGAAGGTAAGTGAGACACTGGAAGAGTCGGGAGAAACCACGTAAAAATGGAAGAGATAAGTCTAATCATTCCAATTTTTAAAAATTGATTTTAGAGAAAGGAAAGGAGAGAGAGAGAGAGAGAGAGAAATATGGATTTGTTGTTCCACTTATTCACGCATTCATTGGTTGCTCCTTGTATGTGCCCTGACCGGGGGTCGAGCCTGCAGCCTTGGCGGGCGGGTCAGGTGCCACTCGACCCACTGAGCACACGGCCAGGCCCATCTGATCATCCCAAACGGACTACACTCTCCTCATCCTGCCCTCACCCAGGTTGCACCGATGTCCGGCGGTCGTGAAGAACTTTTAGCGCAGAAACTACCGCTGACCTGCACGAGGACGGGAGCGTTTCTGAGGCTTTGACAAGGAACGGACATCAGGGTGGTGACCCCGCCGACGCCCCCTCTCTGCCTCCTTTTTATAAATGACGGAGACAGGGAAGATGCATTTGCCCCTATTTGTTTCACAGCAACGTTTACTCCTGCATGTGAACACGCAGTCCTTGCTAAGTGAGGGAATGAAATGCGGATTTTGGCCTCCACCATGTGCATTTGACGTGTGAAATACACTTGAAGCCAGAGTTTCTTAGAAATCCCATTTACGTACAAAAGCCAGTTGCAGACGGAGCTGGGCCTCCCGAGAGTTGCGGGACAGAGGGATGTGAAGGGGGAGCGTGCGTCAACCTGGAGAGGTCTCCCAGCCTAACGCGTTCTAGGAGAAAACGGACCCCCGAGCAGCAGCATCGCTGGCGCCCAGGCAGCGCCGTGATGGAGAAATGGGGCTCCGCTTAGCCCAGGGGTGGCATCGGTGCCCGCGGTGCCCGCTGCTCTGGGCGGGCTTCACAGCAGGCGGAGGGAAGGCCTCTGCGTGCTGCACAACAGCCGATTCGTGTGTTAGATGGCGACCCTTCCCCTCCCCCACTGAAGGTCACCTACAAAATTCAAACGGCCAATTCCAGGCCACGGTCACCGCAGCAGAGCCCTCGGACCCCCACACCTTCACCGTCACCCGACTGACGACGGACGGGAAGAAGCCCAGGAGACACTCTTTGCCGGAAAGATGACGACAATGATTATCGCCGGGACCTTTCAGGCCGAGGAAAGAGGAGGAACAGTTGCCTAGCAACGCGGACGGCTTCTCCCCCATCACAAAGCCCAGATCTTTTCTTAGAACAGCCTTTTATGCTCTGTGCCTGTGATGTACTCATTATGACTTCCCGATGATGTTTTCAGGAAGGAAGAATTTCAGCGCGAGGTGCTGAGCAGAGAGTCGGTGGCAAGAGCTCGGTCTCATGCCCAGATGGGAAGCACCGGGTCCACACACAGTGGAAAGTACCGGCAGGGATTCCAACTGCGCTCCTGGCCACAGCCCGCCCTCCCTCCCTTCCTCCCTCCCTCCCCCCTTCCTTCCTTCTCTCTCTTTCTTACTTAGTATTATTTTTAATCCTCACCGAGGATATGTTTATTGATTTTAGAGAGAGGAACATCAACGTGAGAGAGAAACATCGCCTTGAGCAACATGGATCCGTTCCTCTGTACGTGCCCCAAATGGGGATCAAACCGACAACCCAGGGATGTGCCCTGACCAGGACGTGAGCCCACAGCCTTTCGGTGCGTGGCCTGACGCTCCGTCCCACCGAGCCGCCACGCCTGACTCCTAATGTGCAAAACGATAAGAAGAGGAGGAGGGAAACGCCACCAACACTGGGACAGCTCACGCAAGATTCAAAAATGTACCTTCTCTGCACCGACCCAACTTGCTAAAAGGGAGCAGAGCCTGGAGCCCAGGCCTCGTCCCCAGGCCTTCCTGTCGGCGGCGGAACGGCTGCCACCCGAGGAGAAGAGGGACAGTGGGGCTCCAGGGTCAGCCACAGCCGCTGGGAGCCGCCGCCAACTTCCTCACCCGACTGCTTTGAGATGAGGAGGGTGCCCTGGAGGAGAGAAGGAAGCTGATCTATCAGAACCCACTTCACTCATCAGGGTGAAGTGGAGGGAAGACCATCCGGGATATTTTCCTTTTTTTTTTTCCAGCTCAACTGCAGGAATGATGAACCCGTGCGTCTGCGAGGTGTGGAGGTGCGGAGGGCATGGATCACACGGCGCCACCCTTTGCCCTCCCGCTGCAGCTCACGCAGCCGGAGCCTGCCCCCCCAGCCGCTGTCACCCTCGTCCTAATGTGTGTGCCCGGGTTTGCCCATGCCGCCACTCGCCTGCCCCCTGCCTGCTGACGACGCTCCCGTCACCGCGCAGCAGGCGGCTCAGTAGACTCAGGGCTGTGCAGTGCCTGCGCAGGGGGGTCGCCTGCCTGCACACAGCACGGAGAGCCGGGGGCCCGCCAGCGAGGCCACGCGCCCTCTCTCACAGGTGGGCCCTCGGACGCCTCTATCACGTAGGACGTGACATCTGCCCGCAGGTGCACCGGCAGGCACTGTGAGCCAACGGCGGCATGACACTGGCCCTGTACTCTCTTGGTGTGACTGGCCTTGGACATATGCTCCTAGACAGTAGGAGGCGGGGTCGCCTGAAGACCCTCCCCCACAAGACACTGGGAGACGCTGGGCGCCAGGGTGGGAGCCGCATGGCCACAGGTGCCCAGGCCCTGGGGAGGGGTGAGGCCTGCTGTCACTGGGCCTGAGGGACCTCAGCAGGCCCACTCTCAGCGCAAGGGTTCCCAGGGACTTCCCATGAGAAGCTGTTTGGACCCGGGCCTCACCTGTTCGGAGGGCGGAGGCTCACAGTACACAGGGGCCTGTCGGGGGTCTCGGCGAGGGACTGCGTCGCAATGACTGAGGACGCTGGAGTGGGAATCCACAATACGACAGGGACAACGCAGCAGGCGGAGTTCAGAGGATGAATGGAACGACCGCAGTGAAAGTGTACCCCTTGAATGGGGAACGCCATGGGCGGGGTCCGTGGAGATCGGACTCCACTGAGGACAGACATGGAGGAGAGAGGGGATCCCCGACGGCAGCGACAGCCCCTGGGAGGTCGGGGAGGGTGCCCGACCTTCTCCCCCGGAGGGAACTGAGAGGGTGGGAGGGTCGTTTGTGCCACACGGTGTGGCGTTTTCTGGCACTGATGGAATACAGGCTTCCGCAGCTCGGAAAGCACAGAAAGACCGTCCTGGGCGCAAGAAAATCCCAGACCAGCGAAGTGCGGGCTTAGGAGACCGTGTGGCTGACGCAGAGGGGCCGCGGCGACAGCTCCGAGGCAGGAAAACAGTCTTCTCAGAGCGACGAGAGGAAAGCGGCGGGGACCTGGCCCTGGCTCCTCTGTTACGCACGTGTGAGGATCATCGAAGAGTTTCCCAGACCCAAGACTGATAGATTCTCTGACTAAAAAAGGATATGGCTCAGGTAGAAAAACAAGGACATTTTACCCCAAACTAGAAATGAAGGAGAAATGGTGCCGGAAACGAAAGGCGCCTGTTAAAATGGACGCCACGTGGGCCGGGGCTCGGCGGTCAGCGCACCAGCCCCACGCTGGTCTTGGGTTCGATTCCTGGTCAAGGCCTACGCCTGGGTAGTAGCTCGACCCCAGTCCCGGTCAGAGTGTGTGCAGGAGGCAGCCGATCGCTGTGTCACTCGCGTGGATGTGTCTGTCTGTCTGCCTGGCTCTCCCTTCCTGCCTCCCTTTCACTCTCTAAAATCAATGGCAAACTATCCTCAGCCGAGGATTAAAAACAAATTTAAAAAAAAAGAAAGCCAGTCCCCGCAGAGCTGACCTTAGCCATGGCTCCTTTAAGGGTAAGCGGAGTGGACGGGCCCGGGACAGCGGCCTGGGAGCCAGGCAGAGGCGGTGACCTCTACCCACCAGGACCCCACTCAGCAGTGACTGTGCCCGTGGGGGAGGGAGGGAGGGAGGGGGGAGGGGGGCAGGAAGCACCGAAGACGAGGCGGTGCGTCTCGGCACGGCCTGCTGTATGCGCGCTGAACAGTGCGAGGTTCAGGCCCCGCAAACGGGCTCTGAACAGAAGCCGTGTTCAGAGCTGGGACTCGCTCACTCTGGAGGCAGCTGGATGAAGGCAGAGAGGGCGGGGCCTGCTCATCAGCGACTAACACCTACTGTGTGCCCACAGGGTCCTGTTGGACTGACCGGCTCCTCCTGGAGCGTGAGAAGCCTTGGGCGGTGAGACGCGGGCCTGGGTTGGTCTCAGGCCCCGAGAGTGTCCCAGGGCAGGTGTGATGAGGCCTCGGGGACACGGGCAGGTGGGGAACTTAAGCTGGAGCAAAGGCTGGGATGGGACCCGGAGGCTCTGAAAAGCCACTCACGCCGCCGGCGTTAGCTGCACACTCTGCTCCACCTCGCGGACTCCGGGGGACAGGTTCCCGGCCAGCAGCAGCCCTGTCCTCACCCCGTCTGTCCCTGTCACCCTGACTCTGGCCCCTGGCCCCATCTTCCTGCTCTGAGAGTCAACACAGCCCAGGCCTCCCACCACGGAACCTCACGTGACGTAGCGTGTGAAGGCTTCCCACAGCTGCCCACGGAGGAGGACACCCCACAGGCGAGTCACACCTGCCTCAGGGTGCGGGCGAGCGGCGTGTCTCCCTCGAGGCCTTGGCGTGAACTTCAGGGCGAGGAAGGATGTCACGTCACTGTGGACCAGCTCCCCCAGGGGGCGCGGAGGCCACGCCAGGAGTGGAGCTCGCGTTGGGGAGCAGGAGGAGGGGGCGCTGCCTCTCGGTGGCCTGTCGCCTTCCCCTCGAGGACACTCTCCGAGGGGCTCCTGGCTGAGCAGCTGGCCGACACGGTGGTCCGTGTGCGTGCGCTCAGGCCGGGCGCGGGATGGAGAGGCGCGGCGGTGAGCGAGGCCAGCCGCAGCTGGGCACACAGGCGCCTAGGGAGGCTCGGGGCGCGTGGAGGCCACGCGTCCATGGGAGGGAGGCACAGTGACGAGAGGCGGTGCCTGTGCCAGCAGGGGGCACGCCCCCTCCCCCGGGGCCTGCCATGCCCTCCCAGGTCAGTGCGGTGGCAGGAGCTCCCCTCTGTGGCGCGCAGCCTGGGGTCCCTCCCTGTCTGACATTCGTTCCCCAGGGTTCCCAGGGACAGCGGCCGCCACACACACACACACACACACACACACACACACACGCTCAGGGACGCCAGTGGCTGCTCAGCCCTCGTGTTCCCGGGGCAAAGGGCACGTGTGGCGCTGGGCCTGCCCCCCGCCCTGTGGACGCGGGTGCTTCGGGCAGGCTCTGCGGGCCGTTGCCCTGGTGAAGTCCTCTGCGCTTTGCCTCGAAGGGGGACAGGACCAAATCGACGTTTTTCTTAACATCCCCAAAGCCTGCACTCAGGCGTTTCAGCCCAAACACGCAGGGGACCCGCTGGGCCGACCGGTGGCGTGTCCTGGGCTCCTCCATCCACGTCACCGCCTGCACGGCTGACCCTGGCGTCTGTCACGCAGGATTGGCTCCCGACATTCGCTGAGGGCGCCAGCCTTCCAGGAACAGACGGGTTCCCAGGGGCCCTTGACCTTCTGGAGGGACACAGTGGGTGTCCCAGAGGGGACCCCATGCATGTACACACAGTATGTTCAGGTACTTCTGTGAGGCCACTGCCCGGGGCCCCTGCCTGCACCGGTCACCAGGCCCTGGCCAGCGGGCTGCTGACGAGGGTCCTTCCTCCCCCTCCTCCACCCAGACCCTCCGTCCCTGCGAGCATGGGCACAGCCGCCTCCCCACCAGGCCCTGTGCTGGGCGCGGCTCCAGACCACTCCTCCCACCTGCCCCGGGCCGCCCAGCCCCACGGGCCCCCGACAGCCCTCACCCTGCCCGCTGCCGGGTCCTGGACCGCGACGTCTTCCTTTGGGGGAAGCCCTGTCCCCGTTTCTTTGTCGACCCTTTAGGCGTCTTATCAGGACAACTGTGGGCGCGGAGGTCAGCGAGGTGCTGCGTGTAGCGTGGGGCCTCAGGCGCCCGCAGGAGGCCTGTGCGAGCTGACTGGCAGGTGAGATGCGGGCTGAAGTGCGTCCGAGATGCAGAAGGTCCCAGCTTTGAGCCAAGCTCATTGGATCCACGTCTGTGCCATCCACGCCGTGTGCTGGGCTCTTGAGGGCAGCCCGCCGCCCGTCCGCACGACCGCACGTCCGCACGTCCTCTCCACAACTGCCCGGGAACCCTCCCTCCCCAGCTGCACGCTGGCCGGCTGCTCGCCCTGAGCCCTGGTTACCCGGTGCCCTGAAGGCCACCTGGATCACCTGGGGCACTGCGCTCATCAGCGGTCCTGTCACCGGTGTGGGGCCTGCGTCCTCCGTCACCTGGCAGCCTCCTCTCCCTCTGGGCACAGCCTCGCCGGCCGCTGCCTCCTCTCCGAGATTCTGTCTCCATGGCTTCCCGGTGTGAGCTCACAGCACATGCGTGTCGCTACTGTGGACACAGTGACCAGAACAGGGCGAAGTCTCCTCCCGGACCGGCCCCCAGGCTGCGGGGTGATGGGCTTGTCCTCCGCCACGTCTTCCTGTAACGATGCCTCTGTGCTTGGCGACAGGAATTGTTCCCACGTTGCACTTGGGGCGGTCGCTGTGCCTTGGTCAAGCCACCCTCTGCTGCGGGTCCGCTCACTCCCACCGGCTGTGGGTCCCTTTGAACCTTCCAGGTAGGACGCGCCCCTGCACTGTGCCCGCGTGGTGCGGGCCGGCGGCGCTTATGGGGCCCCCGAGTACTCAGGGGCAGCTCAGGAAGGGTGCGCCCTGGCTGACGGCAGCTTCTGGTCACAGCGGGTCACTGTCCTGGAGCTTTCGCACGTGAGGCCGTCGGAGTGCACGTGCCCTTTGAACCCAGCTCTGGGCCACTCACCACGCGCTGCGGTCTCAGCTCTGCAAACGGCTGTGGGTCCAGAGCTGAGAGCTCAGCCCTGTCATCTGCGAGCAAACATGCCTCGTGGGGCTCAGGCGTGTGGTGTCTCCGGGTGAGGGAGAAGGCCTGGTGCGAGGACGGCCGTGAGGTGGGGAGAGTGCCCGAACCTGCTGGCAGAGTGGGCAGAAGGCAGTCGGCCAGGGTCCCGAGCGAGGACAGACCCTCAAGGAAGGCCCGGTCCTCACGCAGGCCCACGTGGTGCGTCCACGGTGCACACACGCCCGCTCCATCGACCGGCTCCTGCCCAGGCCTGAGGGGCCCCCGCGACGGAGTGCTGGCTCAGGAGACAGGCCTCGAGTCTGCGCTGCACGCAGGGCGTCCCGAGCGCCGAGGGCGCGTCTGCATGGGGCCGGGGGTCGGGGTGGAGGTCACTCCGCCTCTTGCTGCATCAGGGCTCAGAGTCAGTGACCTCCTGCAGGGACTCCTCCATCAGGCGTGGCAAGGCCACGGTCATGCGAAGGCTATGTCAGCGCGCGCAGCGTGTGCGTTTCCTTGGAGAATTAACTGCCACGCGTGCGCTCACCGTGAATGCTGAGCCGTGGTTCTCTGTGGGAGGCGTGGTACTTCCACGTCGCGTTGGGACTGAGACCTCATCGGATTGTGACGCGCGGCTGAAATCGGACGCGATGTGGACACCAGGATGCCTCGACACCCTCCAGCCACGTGGCGGAGGCACACGGCCCAGTGCTGCCGCGACTCAGAACCTGACCTGTGGTTGACTTTCCTTTTCTAAATGGGACAAATATTGTTGAAAACGATTTAGTGGATTCACTATCTGGCCACATACGTCTGTGAGGAAGCGTGTAAAGGCAGGTGGCCCTGTGCTGGGTTTCCTTCACCCCTGGGGCCCTGGACGGGCAGAGCAAAGATGTGTGTGTCCAGCTCAATGGCTAGACAGTGGGCTGCTGGTCTTTGCCTCATTGCAGGCTACCTCCCAGTCACATGGCGCATCCGACCCACACCTGGTCCAAATGGCCCAGCATCCTGGGCTCCTGCTTGCAGACTTGGGGACCCCAAGGCAGACGTCCCCCGGTGCACCCCAAAATGGACACACCCGGTTGCACCATAGCCTGTCGGGGCCTTAGGGCCTCTCCAGGTCCCACCTCCAGGCTCTGCAGTCAGGCTTTTAAGTGAAAATGTGGTTTCCTGTGTCTTCCAAATTCACATGTTGAAACCTACCCCTCACAAGATGGCGGCTGATGGTGAGGACTGAGGGGTGATGAGGTCACGAGTGGCCCCGTGATCAGATTGGTGCCCTTGTACTATAAAAGCGACCCCAGAGAGCCCTTCCCCTCTGCCAGGGCGGACAGAGTGGGAGGCCCCTCCACCCGGACTCCAGCCTCGGGAGCCGTGAGAACGAACGCCTGAGGTGCGGTCACAGCCGCAGACACACTGGGACCTGCTGTCTGTGGCCCCGTCTCCATTGGCGCTAAGTAAACAAGTCGGGTCGTCCCCACAGAGGGAAGCGCTTAACCATCACAAAGACCCTGCGGCCGCCTCAGTCCGAGTCTGGGGCAATGAGGGGCCCAGGGAACCGCCCGGGCCCAGGGCAGCCCACGCAGGCCAGCACGGCCCAGTGCGTGTGCTCTGGTCGGGCACACGCCAGACAGGAGGGAGCCTTGCTGAGACCTGGCAGCGAGCGGATCCTGTGCCTGGAGGAGACGGCTGTGAGGAGGGCTGAGTTCTGAACATCTCTCTTCATAAAACTTGGGTTAATTATGCACCAGCAGCAGGACACGGCCACGGCACGCGTGTCCCGCTGAGGATGGCATTCTGGGGCAGGCGGGCCATGGAGTAGGTCCATCCTGCAGAGGCTGCTGGCGTGTCCTCACAGAGACTGCCCAGCCCACGGGCCTCCTGCCAGGTTGAGCCCTGCGTCCTCCCCTCCGCCAGTGTCCCTTTGAGTCATGAGCAGCATGTGAGTGACATTCACTTACCCAGATGATCCTGGGCAGACTGGGGGAGGGACAAGTGCTGTCTGTTAGTTGGAGGTTAAAGAAAGCAGCGCACAGTAGGCACTAATGCATGCTATCCCTACCCTGATGACCTACAGAACCTCTTGGGTCCCCACGTGGGGCTGGCACTCAGGGCAGGAGCAGGGCCCCAAGTCACACTGGCCATTCACTCAGAGGCCCAGCCCAGGAGCCCAACGTGGGGCCACACCTTGCTCTTCGGCTGCGCAGCAAGCCAGGGTGCGCCCCGAGCCACTGTCATGACGCGACAGGACGCGCAGGCGGGGTGGGAGGTCACGGAGCGGTTTGGGCCTTACCAGGACCATGTGGCCGGTGGAGATGTCCATGATGGGCAGTGCGGGCTCCTCGGACCAGGACGAGGTGCTGCTCCGCGCAGAAGGGCTGGGCATCGGCCCGTCGCTGAACTGCGAGGACACGCTGTTGATGCGCGACACATGCGGGGCCTCTGGGTGGTCAGAGGTGCGCACGGCCATGCGCTGGCGGCAGAGCTCCTGGGGACAGAGGGAGACGTGGGCGTCAGTGCCACCTGGGCCGTGGCCTCCCTGCTCGCTCAGCCCTGCTCCTCCTCAGGGGCAAGTGTGGGCCGGGAGCTAACCCTGTGACCCAACACACACACACACACACACACACACAGCACAGACCACACACACAGCACAGACCACACACACATACACATAGCACAGATCACACACACATACACACAACACAGATCACACACACATACACACACAGCACAGACCACACACACACACACACA